>JBCFYV010001878.1:0-41691 GCA_039000515.1 Timema cristinae | reverse complement strand
GGGGTGGGTTGGGGGGGGGGAGGGTCAAAACGTGTAGCCTGGGAAAATGTATTAAATTAAAGTTTAAGGAGACGCTTTTTAAGGCAATCCTTGTCTCCTGAAAACAAGATACAACATAATTAAAATGTTTCAGATTTATTCAAATTCGTGGATGCAGATTTGACCTTGACAATTTGAATGATGAATGCTGTCAGCAGGTGGCGGGCGCTAGTAATTAGTTTATTAGTTATATTCTATAACTCTCTGTTTGTTGACTGGGGCACTGTTTGTGAGCTTATTTAAGTACACTGTTGTGCGGGATTATTCTACTTCTAATACTTATACAACCTCAGAATCTCAGTGGGCAATTGCTCCCCTAGTCCCTGTGTGGGTGCACCTGCATATTAATAATCCACTTGATTTCCATTCCTAATATTGAGATTTATTTTTCACGTTCTAGTATAAATTTTAGAATTTGTGTTATTTTATTTTAGTGCTTTCATCTGCACATTTTTTTTGAAGGTGAATTATTTAGTATTAATCTCTCGTATGAGGGATTTACTATGTTTTTATATTGTTTATAGTTCTAATGACCTCATTGTGTTGACGGGCCTATAAACCCCAATAATAATAATATTTAAGATATTTAATTATTTTCATTTGCTTTTATTAAGTTGCAAAGTATAATAGTAAAATATTTACTAATGTAAAATGTTAAATCAAAATGTAAGTTTTATAAAAAGTGATTATATCATAGTTGAGAATAATTTGAATTGTTCACACACTTAGTTTTTCACCAGCCACCACTGCACATCCATACACATACTATCACCCTCTCTTTCTCTCTCACACACACACACTCTCTCACATTCACACGTTTTCATACACAGAGCGACTTCAACGATGAATCAGAACTAATCTTCCCAGACTTCAAACCAAATAACCTTATTTACTTTTTTAAATAAAATGTGTTAAGTTCAATAAAAAATGTTACTTAATTCATTTTCGTTCTGATTTTTTTCATCGCACTGGCGTTATCTTACTACGATAAGGAAGCAAATATTGAATAAACTTGTTATTGACGTACCTTAAGAGTTTAAACCTGATGAAATAGTGAGATCACTGGGTTTGTGATGAGTAATTGAAATGATTTGTTCAAAAAAATTTTTTTACACATTCTATGGCTAGTTGGAATGTTTATAAAACTAGATTTGTGGTTTATAGAGGAAGTTAAGCAGATGAGTATCATCTTCATATTTAGTATGAAAATTATTTTAAAAAACTAATAACTTACGTTAGTACAATATTTTACTGCTAAAAAGTTACGTTAATGTAAATAATCCCAGTTTTTGATTTTATGAAATATTTATTAGACTAAATAATATGTTTTTATTAAACTCAATTTCCATTATGTCCCTTACATTTAATTGTGTTTTTAGCGCTTTACAGTATTTAAACTATAGACGACACTGTTCCAAACATTTACACCTAGTAATTTTTTTTTAAAATCTATGAATAACAAGCTATGTCAAATAATATTAAAAATTAACCATTGGTACTGAAACGGTACAATTAGTATAGATAAATAAATAAACTTTTGATTACTTCAAATCTGTGACTTTTATAGATATAGACGTTTAAAATACATCGAGTTAAAATTATTGGGAATAAATACGACCAAAAAGCTATATTGAGAATTGTATTAAATACATCCTCTGTTTACCCAGAAAACAAGCAATCTTAGCTTGTTTGGTTCCCTTATGATATAGCTTATAAAATAGGGCCATAATACAACCAGTCAAGGTAAGACTGAATTCTTTCACGGTAAACAAAGTGCGCACCATAGCTATAGTCAACCCTAATATTTTTTTAACTTAACAGACAGTTGAAAACTTTTCTAGATTTTGTTTGATTAGAAGCTATACGATTGGCTTTGCGGTATTGCTTTACATTTGACGCTGTGCCGTAAAAACAGTAAATAGGTATAAAATGTGTTAACAATATAATATAATAAATTTTATGAAAAATATACATAATTTCAATTCCCTTTATTATTATCATCATCATCATCGTCGTCATCATGATATGAAACAAATAAATGGTTATGTACAACATTATTTTAAACTTTATTTACTATACTTACACATTTGAGAACCCCCCCCCCCCCACCTGCAAAAAGTAAATTTTTCAGTAGAAGGAAAAAAACTGTATTTTTTTGGGTCGTTAAAACAAAAAATAGGAAACTGATTTCTTATACACAGGTTCTACACAAGGGTACATTGCTTCTCTATTTTCAGGTCGATGTCTTTCTCCAGAAAGTTAAAAAAAAAAAAATTACAGACATGAGGGCTTTCTCAAATAAATTGTTGACTTGAGGGTTACTCAAATTAATGCATAGTATATATATGTTACGTTCAATTAAAAATGATGTTCTAGGTGAAATTAAATTAATTTCCTGTGGAGATACTATAAGAAAAGTATATACAAATCATTTTTACTTGATAAGACTTATTTTGATAATAATTGTTTGTGAAACTACAATGTAATGTCTGGAATCATAGTGTTCTTATCACAAGATTTCATTAAGAGGTTACAGTGACAACAAAATTAATACAATGAATAAAAATAGGTATTAATAAAAAAACTACGAAAGAACAATTTACTTGGTCTTAATGTCTTTAACATTACTATATTTTTAGAATAAACAAAATCAGTTTGCTCTTGTTTTCTGCAGGCATGTCTTCACTACTAGTATTTTGGTCACTCATATTGTTCATTATAAAATAACTTCACCGGTTCTTCATCAGGAAAATATTGTTCTAACTTCTTCAAATCTTCCATTTTTGCCCTTTTTATTAATGGAATAGTTGTTTGGTATACCAGTGTTGTGGGATAAGGTGGGATGTCAGTGAAATTTTTTAAGTGAAATATGTGTTCCGCTAACCCATCAATGAAGGTTTTTACTTAAACAGCCCTTAAATGTTCTTCAGAATACTTAAATTCCATTAATTCTAACCTTTGGAAGATCCTGTGCTGTCTTTCCGAAGATAATGCAGTTCTCTTGAAATAAGTTGGCCACCATGATTTAACGTCCAAAATATAATCACTGTTAACCATCCGAACTTCAAAAAGGCTCCTTTGAACTTGAACCCACCACTAATTCAGTAAGCTATTTGGGCACATATACCCAATCGTTTCGTCTCAACTTTCTTTTCACTAAACGGAAGTCTCTATTGCCGGAGAGATGTGAGTGACCTCGGAGAGGGAAATAGTGAGTAATCTTTTCAAATATTACCGTTTCAACTAGCATTAGAAGAACGCACACAACAGTGTGGTTTTTATTTTACCCCACACAGCTATTGGAGAATATAATATACAGTTCCTGGGCATTTGGACTGACAACATCACTGATGTATGTTAGTAGGAAGGAACAAACATCGTTGGGTGATTTCTCTGCCATCCCTTCAAGAAGAGACGAGCCTTGCTTGTTTTCAAACAATGGACATTGAAAAGGATAACAGAGAGGTGCTTTGATTAGAATCTCTCTTGTATAGGTGTCTAAGGTAGTTGCAAATGTTACATGTAATAAAAACATATTCCTGGAATATTCTCACGGATTTCAACGATTTGAGCTACCTCTTTATTTTGTTGTAAAACTTATTTGCACATCTCTGGTGCATGATAAGCTCCGCTGCGCCCACTCTTTTAGCTGCAGAATTTAGCAAAGAGCTCTTTACTTTCAAACCAAGAGTTTTATACGTGCGACATATGTCAACTTGAGACTGGCCAAAGTGTAGGTCAAAATCATCTTTGAAAACTTTCAGATAAGAGCTATAATTAATATTTGTGTTTGAATGATGCAGTTTGAATAACTTCCACATAGTTAGTACATTCAGCTTAGGACTAAGATATCTGTAGCTAATGCTGCCATAATGTGTTTCATGAACAGGGAAATACCTTATGTGATTTTGAATCTGTAAAACTAAGCTCACTGGCTTAGCGTTACCGGGCTCTTAACATCCTCTTTAGTATTTTGGTGATTTACCCTCTGCTTGTAATTCGTCTCCTCAATCCTTCCTTTTGACTTCTATTAAGACAGTAAAAGTAAGACAGTTCCTTAGGTTTTTCTTGTTTAGTGTTGTCTTTGTTCATTTTCCCCCTCCTACTTGTAGGGGAGAGTCGTCTTAAACAGGGACAAATAAATGTTTAGAATTGCCAAACAAAGTTTAATGATCAAACAAATGTTGCAAACTATTGCCAGTTTTAAATAGGTCTTTGACTATCACAAAACAAGGTTTCTAGGTGTGTTTTTTAATATTTGGATACCAAGGAAAACTTTTTTTTTTAAATATGCGCAAATACCCAGTTTTGAATAACTGGTTGGATAAACTGGGGTGCCAGTAAGAAACCATGTAAAATTGAGTTTTATTACAAAATCCTTTTTTATTAGTAAAAAAAACCACAAAAACTAAATCAAAATCAAAAGGTAAGCATTAAACATTAAAAAACACATTAGATCAAAAGATATGGTTGTCATCGTGTGAGTAAACTGTGCATTAGTAAACCTATTCAGGCACTAAAATCACAACTAAATTTGTCATCCTCTTATTCAGCATTTGTGAATGCTTCATGCATCCACCCGTGACAATAACTACACTGATTCCATCCCTCTTTAGCTTTCGAGTGCACCTACAGTTCGTTACAAAACATGCAGGCCTCGTCAATATCCTGTTCTTCATCAGAAGATGACTTCACTTATTCTTCAAGTTTTATTTTCTTTGCCTTCTTAACTTTATTTTCTTAGGGGTCTTAAACAGATTTATTTTTGGTATATTCTTTCGTTTCTTGACTGTTCTTTGGCCTCCAATTCTGACTTGTATAGCGATGAAGTCAGTATTGCCGTTTTACCTCTTCTATTGTCATATTTTTTCTTTATCCTTTCTCCTTCTTGAAGAGGAGGCATTAGCATTTTTGGTGAAATAGGAAGAGCTGATACACGTGATGGAATACGTTGTGGCTGTCGCTCCGCAGTTGGTGCTGTACAACACGAAGACTTTGATGGCTGTGGCTCTGCAGTTGGTGCTGTACAACACGAAGACTTTGATGGCTGTGGCTCTGCAGTTGGTGCTGTACAACACGAAGACTTTGATGGCTGTGGCTCTGCAGTTGGTGCTGTACCGCACGAAGACTTTGATGTCTGTGGCTCTGCAGTTGGTGCTGTACCACACGAAGACTTTGATGGCTGTGGCTCTGCAGTTGGTGCTGTACAACACGAAGACTTTGATGGCTGTGGCTCTGCAGTTGGTGCTGTACAACACAAAAACTTTGATGGCTGGGACTCCGCAACTGGCTTTGTTCCTGTTCAATCTATCGTTGTTTCCTGCTGCACAGGCATGTCATCAACAGGTCTATCAGTGGTCTCAGAAGGCGCAAACAGATGGTAAGGGAACACATCTTTGTTGGATGGGAATATCCTGTTTTTTTCAAACCCCTTAGTGGCAGTTTGCGTAACAGCTGCTCTGGTAAATGAAGCGTTAAACAGTTTCCCTATTAGATAAATAGTGACGCAGTGTCCAGGGTGACCTATTAGCCATTTTCGCACCTCTTGTTCATAGAATGCTCTCAGTGGTGCCATGAATACCACATCGAGTGGCTGCAGCCGATGTGTTGTGTGTATGGGGGTGGGGGGGGGGTGGGGTGGGGGATCACAAGAGGATGATGTTCTTTTCCCGCGCAAAATGAAGGATAAGCTCTAAGCTTTTTACATGGGAATTGTGTCCATCCAGAATTAACAGTATTACCTTTTCAGGTGTGGTATGAGAAAACTTAACAAACCTCTTAAAGCAAAAAAATTGAATGTCTCCTTGTTAATCCAGCCACTCTCATGGTACACAGCAAAAGAGCCGAGAGGGGCGTTATCCATCAAGAGAGGGTTTTCCTTTTTTCTAAGGAAAACAAACATTGTGGGTATGTTGTTTCCGGCAGCATTCATACATATTTCAGCTATCACAAGTACGCCCCTTTCCGCTGAAGTTAAACTGCCTACTTTTTTTTTTTACCAGAGCTAACACTTTGGAGGATTTGTGGGGCACTGTCAAGATGCCCGTTTCATCGACATTGTAAATATCATTAGGATAGAATTTGTATTTATCACAAAGCGATTGTAACATATAAAAAACCTATGAACAGCTCTACGGTTAAAGCCTTTTGCACGTCCCATTGATGTTTGTGATGCCTACTAAGAAAACCATAAAGCCATTCCTTTCCAGCTAATTTCTTTTCCTTGTTGAATGCATGAGAAATGTTGTTTCTCTCAGCTAACTCAAATGTGAGTTTTTATAGGTCTGTTAATGTAAGGCCAAAGATTATTTCTTCTAAAGTTAATAAGTTTTTCACCAATTATTTTTCTGGTGCGTCTAAAAAAACAGTTCTGTACCGTCCTAATCTCTTTTCAGCAACTACCTGAGAAGACAACCCCTTCTGACGAGCCTCCTTCACCTTTTTTTCCAGAGTACAGTAGCCCCATGGCTTCTTTGGTGCTGACTGACAGCTCACAGCTGACTTCTGATAGCTTTAAAAAGTTACCAGACCAAACTACGTATCTCTACGCCGAACCAGATTATCTACAAAAACATGTGTCTAGCAGCTGTCACTTTTGACAGGAAAAATTTAGGTATATACCCAAATGTTGACTGTCAGAAGTCAGCTGTGAGCTGTCAGTCAGCACCAAAGAAGCCATGGGGCTACTGTAGTTTGAGGAACGTCGTAGGCTTTAGATGATCTTCTGTAGCCCATTCTCCCCTCTACAACTTATTTTATTGTTCCAGCCATGCTTTCCTCGGTCTAGCTCTGCCTGTCGGTCTTCCTTTGATAGCACCGCCCCATCTTGACATCTGAAAACAAAGTGAAATGAGTATTTTAAAAATAATGACATTCACACGTGCACACCACACACACACACACACACACACATGTATCAAATTCATGCACACATAACACACAGAGGAAGATTTCAAAAGTTTTCTATTAAAAATAAATTCTAAATCATTGATCGTTATTTATAAAACATATGGAAATAAAAATCAATTAAGACATTTAATTTTACATGTCCACTTCCATCTAACAAAATGTACACAAATAACACATATCATTAAGAAAATGTCAATAATATGATGTGTTGCTCAAAATGAGGACGTCCCCATCTTGAACGCCACTTAGTGTCACCATTTGAGCAGACCATGATGTAATTTAGCAAACATGGCGATTCTTCACTCAGATGGAAAATAAAATATCGTTTCGAGCGTCAAAATAGGATGTGAAAACTACATAATGCGATGCTGTACTTACCAAAATTGATTATCCAGGTTTAACTAGTACAGGTGCAGCTAGGAATCAGGGCAAACTCGAAATATTTTAGTAACAACTTGAGAAAAATATTAAAAACCACAACTAGCGTACGTTTCCGTTCATGAGTCAGCTCACACTAGTGAAATGGTGACCTAGACCACTAGTACCGTGCTTTGCCACAGATCGCAGCATTTCATCACAGAGAAACTTAGTGTCCCCAAATTAGACGCCATCCCCATTTTAGACGACTCTCCCCTAATAATTTTTACTTCTACCAAACTATGTAAGTGTGCATCTGGCTCATCTTTGGTTTTAAAGGTCATTAATGTTTGGTACATTTCTTCGTCGTCCTTTATCCCAATTTTCTTGATATTTATTTATGTACATTAATATTACCTCTGCGTAAAATTCATTATTGAAAAGTTCCATGTGGTCTTGGCTTGGCAACATTTCCTTTCCAATTTGTTTACTTCTTTCTTTTCGGTATAGATTCATCACTATAAATCGATTCCATGTAAAAATTGATCTTTCTTTCTTCTTAATACTTATTTTTGACAACTTGGAACACAAAACAAAACATTAGTAATTATTGCTGACATAAACAATAGTGCCACCAACTTTAACAAAGCAAAATTTATTCCAACCCAATTAGTTTTCCTATGAACCGATATGTAATTGAGAAATACCTTATGTATAAGAACCAGTATGTAACTGAGAAACCTCTCATATCCAGTAGTTGAGGGATTTCTTAAATAAATGACGTATTTAAGCCAGCCATACAATTTTACATACAGGCAGAACAAGAAGTATTTATCCATGAAAGGGTAGCTCTACTCATCTATAGCGTTCCCAGAATAAAATCATTTGAGCCAAAACTGCAGATGGGGGGGTTTCTCAAGTAAGCGATCCATAAAAAAAATCATGTGATATAAAACATAAAGGTTGAGCAAGTGATAATAATTAATATGCAATAGTGAAGTACATTATTGTTTTTGGCTCTTATAACCAGTTGATTTACTTGTTACATTTGGGCTGCATTTATGTATAATTCAGAGCCCTCATACCACACCTGATTTTGTACCACTGTAGGCCTAAGTAACTTTGACCTGACTGGAATTCAAACTGACAAAGCTGTACCGGTATCAGTACTGTTTAGTTAACGCATAGAGACATATCGGCATAACCGTCTTGACCTAGGCATGGAGCAGATGATGAAATAAAATATATTTAAACAATTAAAACCAATGTCTAAATGCCTTTGTCTATGCATCAGAAAACGATGAATGTCACCGCTAGTCTGCATACAGTCGTAATGGTGTAGCTAAAAAAGAGAGCGGGTGTTGTGGAGCTAGTAATGTTAATTTCAACTAGTGTTCTGATTGTAGATCGTATAGTGGATTCTTAACAAAATAAATAGCATAGTTCTAAATTTCCAGTTTATTATTTACTGTTCAACACTTAGTCTCTATACCCGTGATTGTGAGAATTGCCAGCACAATAGATTACTAATTAATAAGTTGTTCAATCCTCGGTCCCGGCAAAGATTTATCTGATTACCAAACCCTTCCTTCACCTCTGACAAGACTTCTTGTGAATGTGGGGAATGCCAGGCCTCCACCGTGGTTCGGATTCCACGTTAAACTGTAGGTCCTCCATTTCATCTCACAATCACCCTACCATTACACATTAGCGTAAGTGCGTATAACCCGAATGGGTAGTAAGACGCGGTGCTAATAATAATAATAATAATAATAATAATAATAATAATAATAATAATAATAATAAGTTGATTCATTCTGCTAACTAATTCTATTGCATATTAACCACGGATGAATATTATCTATACATCTTTATTTATCCCTGTGAGATAACCGAACGAACACAAGTCCTCAACTTGGAATTTTACATAAAATAACCTGAACGCGTGCCTTGGCTGACAAATGTAAGAATCAAATTATAATAGATTGGATAACTCCTACTCCCTCGTTGCAAACCTATTTAAAACTTTTAAAAACGTTATTTCCACAAGATGGAATCTTAGGAAACCTTTTCATTGGCCACTTGGTTTTGATTTAAACCAATGGACTGTTTCCCATGATTCCCGGGTTCCATTACCACGAACACCACACCTTGCCAACAAATGTGGGACAAACACAGTTACTTACAATATTTCGTTGTATGGGTGCAGACATATGGGTGCCGGCGACTCTCCCTTAGGCCCGATGCACACCGCACCGAACAAGACACGACAGAACAAAAATGTTTTTGTTTCATGGAACAAATTTGTGTGATGGTAGTTTTGATCATGGAACACGATGGAACAAAACACGATAAGACATTCTCTTCTTACTATATGCATTCACCAAGATGGAGGTCAGTGATGAAGAGGTAGCTTTTTTGCTGTGGGGATGGTTAGAGATTCATCATGAAGAGAAACGCGATAGAAGTATCTGGGTTCATCCTATGCTGAAAAAAAGGATGGATGAAAACTCTTTAACAAACTACATTAGTGAGTTGAAGTGTTATCCGGAAAAATTCGCCAATTTTGTAAGATTAAGTGTTGATACTTTTCATTACATCCTGAGTAATGTAGAGGATATCATCAGGAGGAGAAACACCAACTATAGGAAGAGCATTACACCGGAGGAAAGGCTGTTCATCACTTTAAGGTAAAAGTTATATATTTACTGATATTTCTTTGTATAAAGGTTGCCGTACGCTGGGTATTATGCATACAAGTATTTAATTTTATTATACTTTACAACATTTAGGAGACAATAACTTTGAACAATAGATACTTAGAAGGCCTACACTAAATATTTAATAAGACGAGATGTTAAATTATTGGAATCCTAATAACTTAGAAGTCAATTGTATGTAATTTTTACAAAACCAAGCTATTTATAAATAAACAAGATACAGTAAATAAGTATTACTTAAAAAATGAAACCATATTTTGTAGAATTTATAATAGACCGAACGAAGTGCCTTCAAATTAACGGATGCTTTATTCTACATCATATAGTGACTTCATTTCCATAAGGAAGGTCAGCACACTCTGTAGATTCTATAATCAGGAGCGGAATATTTGTATCAGGCAGACTGCCGGGGGAAGAGATCTGGGTGAATGAGTGGGAAGAAGATGCGTTTGAATATGATGTTGACACCATCATTGGTGAACTGCCTTGTTCGTCCTGTTCATCAAGAAGATCGTTTAATTGTCTCATAATGTCCTGTTTGAATTTTCGTTTGCGCCTTTCGTCGAGCTTTTTCAAATCAGGAAGCAGGCCTTTAAGGTAATAAAGGTCTCCGTCTCCATCTTCATCGTGTTTGGGAGGAAGCTGTGATCTTGATTTTAAAAAATCAATCATTGGACTGACCACCATTTCACATGGATTTTGAGGATGAAACCTCCTCTTCCCGAATCCTGGAGGTCTCGTTGGAGGCTGAATTGGTGTAGTTGGTCTTGAAAGGTTTCCAGCTATTGTCAGGTCAACAAAACCAGAAGAGTCATCGTGCTGTTCTTCTTCTTCGTACGTTTCCATAAAACTATCATTGTCTTCCGTATTTGTGTTCTCTCCTGCTTGCCGTACATTTGGACGTAGGCTACTAGACATCGTCCTATGCTGACCCACGAAATCTGTTAGAAAACTCAGTACCTCTGCCAGATACCATTGCTTCTTTTTAGTTCCTTTTGACCCACTGGGGACATAAGTCTTTTCTTGTCGCATGTGTCTAGCGTACGCATTCCTGAGAGACGCCCACTTCGAGCGACAATCAGCAGCTGAAAAAAATATTTGTATAAGTGGTGTGTTTGGGGAATGAGCACATGAAAATGTTCATATCTATGAATTATGTTTTTATTATGAAATTTGGCCCAATAAATACTACAAAAATAAATATTAATTTTGTATTTAAAAAAATATTCTAATTTAGACCAACATAAACGACTTTTTATCTATAGAAATGTATAGATTATTATATAAGTTTCAATTAGAATTGTATAAAATTCCAATGCATATCTAAAACATTGAACTTTATTCTAATACATTGGTATCCGTATCTTTCCAGGTACCTGGCTACCGGAGAAATGTTCAAATCTTACCACTACTGCTTCCGTGTTGGGGAAACAACTATTGGACTAATTGTAATGGAAACATGCCAAGCTATAATTTAACGTCTGCGGCCAGTGTACATGCCTCAACCAACAACTGAAAGATGGGAGCATATAGCTCAGCGATTTGAAGACGTTTGGAACTATCCTAACTGTATAGGTGTTGTTGATGGCAAACATATCCACTTGCTGTGTCCAGAAAATGAGGGATCTGCCTATTTCAACTATAAAAAATTCCACTCGATCATTTTGCAGGCAGTGGTAGACGCCGATGCATGCTTTGTCATAATTGAGGTAGGAGACTACGGTCGAAATAATGACGCTTCAGTATTTCATAATAGTACTTTTGCAAAGAATATGATGGAAAAGAAGCTTAATATTCCCTCTCCTAGACCCATCAACTATGAAAACAATAACAAAATGCCTTTCGTTTTTGTTGGTGACGAGGCGTATCCACTTCTTGTAAATCTCATGAAACCATTTGCCAGAAAGTACCTTACAAATGAGAGGCGTGTATACAATTATCGGCACTCAAGAGCCCGTCGTATTGCTGAATGTGCTTTTGGCATACTAAGCAAAAAATTTGGGTTATTTAAAACATGCATTATGTTAAGCCCTGACAAAGTTCAGGTGATAACTGAAACATGTACTATACTACATAATTTAATCAGAAAAAGAGAACGAATGGATCGTCCCGACATATTTCAGGAGCTGTTGTTACTTGAGGGTGAAGAAACAGAAACTGTAGATACTGGAAGAAGCAAACCTCCTTCTCATGCAGCGTTTACAGTTCGCAACTTCTTGGTGGACTACTTTTCTTCAGAGCAAGGACGTTTACCATGGCAGGATGCATATGCCCACGTGCAGTAGTGTGATGATGTGTGAAAGTAAATCGCGGAAGCGACAACTATTTATGCCAAATAAAAATTAATTATCTACATAAATACTGTCACCAGCTAGTTTTTCTTTATCACCTCGTCTGACTAACTGTTCAAGTTATACACATATTTAATTATATTGGTAAATAACTATTTCTACCAATAAAATATTAGTAGCCTTCAACTCAAATAATAATATCATCATTCATATCATTATATTGATGTTACTAATACATTGTATAGGGCCCCGTTCCATAATAAAATCAAAATTAACAAAGATCCATTTCATTCATTAAAACATGCAGTGAAATTCCTAATTAATTAAATTGAGCCCCACAGAACGTATCGAAATAATATTACATAAATTAAAATAAACTAAAACAATAATATTTTTTGCACGTCTTCTTGCAATTATTTATATTCACTTTTTTACTTGGGAATCACAAAATACAGTTAAAGCTAAACTAGTAAAAATACTATTGGTAAACATTCATATTAATTAGCGTTATAAATAATTTTATTGTCAAATGAACTATAAAATTAATTCAACTATGTAGGTTTCGGTACTTACTGGGTGCTTTCATGTATTTCCCCACTTCCTCCCACAGCTTGTCGGCAATATCCTTGTTGTGGTAATCTTTGAGGTTAAAATTGTACAATGCAGGCCTCTCCTGCACAAAAACTATTAGTTTTTCCACATCTAGCTCAGCATTGGGTAGGCCTAAATCCTTTTCCTTACGCTTTTGCACAGACATGTTAACACACCAAAAAACTCACTTCGACAACCAACACACGCCACTAGACACCTTCACAAACTAGTAAACAAATAGTCGCGCATGCGCAATGTAAAATGTTCGGTGCATTTTGTTCCGTCGAACATGGGAGCGGGGAAGACAGCTGAATTGTGTAAACGTGTGTGGTCATGTGTGGTCGTGTTTTGTTGTTTTGTTCGGTCTTGTTCGGTGCAGTGTGCGCCGGCTCAATTTAAAGCATACAATCAAGAGAGCTCCACACATGACCACACAAAAATGTTTTGTTCTGTCGTGTCTTGTTCGGTGCGGTGTGCATCGGGCCTTAGGGGTTAGATTTTCATTGCCGCATGACTAGCGGATTATTGCCCTGGTTGTAAACGGAAACCCGTGATTACCTACGTGGTTTCTGACAATTTTCTGTATTTAACAATTGCCGATAAGTTATGCAGAATAATACTTATGAAGTTACCTTAATAATAGAATAGAATTTTATTACTTTTGACCGAACAAAAAAAAAGGATTGTATTTTCTAAATGAGGCTTCCAACGAAAAATGTACTGTACTAATCTGTATTGTTATTGTCTTGCCAGCGGAGGGAGCTCAGTGTGACACGGACAGTGACTGTTCTGGACTAGGGAACCTCGCCAACTCGGAATGCAAGCAGAACTTGTGCAAATGCAGGGACACCTTTGTCCCCAGTTCCAACAAGAGTCTGTGCCTGGCGAGTAAGTTCACTCTTATAATCTTGTACCAGATGTTTTTGTGTTTAATAGGTCGGATAAATAAACCTAAAGCAAAATGTCACTTAATGTTGTTAAGTTTAGTGATAAAAGAACTATCATTCACCCGTCTCGGTGGCGTAGCTAGCTAACGCGCCAGTCATGTTGAGCTAGACCACCGAGGATGGGGAGATTGAGGTTCGAATCTAGGTCAGGTGAACTGGTGGTTTTTTTTCCCTAAGTTGTTTTCCATTCTCCCTCCATGCAAATTCGAGTTCACTTCCTCTAAATTCAATCTTTCCAATTCCTAATCCATTAGTGTAATTAGTACTTAAGCGTATAACACGAAAGAGTATTAAGATGCGGTGTTAAAATAAAATAAATAACTATCACTCCAATCGCTATAATTATATATATATATATATATATATGTGTGTGTGTGTGTGTGTGTGTGTGTGTGTGTGTGTGTGTATTAACATCGCACCTCACTAACCATTTGGATTATACTCCTATATACTAATTACGCTAATGGTTTTAGGATTATAAAGGTTATATTTAAAAGAAATGTAAGTGTATGGAGAGCGGAAAACCATTTTGGAAAAACCACCCCCAGTACACCCGAATGAAATTCGAACCTCGATCTCCCTGCCATCGGCAGTCTAGTATACTGTGAAAGTAGCGCCTTAGACCATGCGACCAACGGGTAATCAAATCATTTCTAAATGACATAAATATATTCTAGGAGAGAATTCTCTTAAACCAGCCTAATCTCGTGAAATTGTGTATAGTCGGTTCAAGGTAGTGTTGGACTTTTCTAACGGTTTAAGAATAACCAAAATTATGTCCGATGATTGAAAGTTTGATTGTTCTAGTCCCCATGACAATCCAAGAGCCATGTGAAGAGACTCTTCAGTGTACAGAATCATTTGGCTACACCAGTTTCTGTGATCAAAGTCAGCACGTATGCTCCTGCACCGCTAACAACCACTTTGCTAATGGCAAGTGCGTCGTTTCTGTCAGTAAGTATTAGTTTCACTAAAAAACAGACTTCTAGATTTTGATTTAGTGTCAAACAGTTGCATGATTATTAATTCTTGTAGAAGATTTAATGAAGAAACAGCCTACGTTCTAAAAGTCACAATTATCAGAGATTAAATGGATCAACACAGCGTACCTAAAGAAGGGCAAGAGCAGCATTTAGCCCTCACGAGCTCTAAATAATGTTAACAAACGCTCGTCGCTTAAAACATCTGGTGTACATATGTAATAGAGCACACAAGAGCCAAAAGATAAATGTTCAGTGTATAACTTATATTTCAAATATATTCCACTATACACATTAAAAATGCACTTAAAATTCAAAAATCGTTAAAAAAAAAACCACACAGTATAAAGTCAATTTCTTGGTGCGTTACTGGATCAACATTGTTGAGAGCCAAAAGTGATCAATATGTAAACAGAGTGTACATTTAAAATTAAGAAGTGTATGGTTGAAACTAGGAAAAGTTGCAACCTGGGATGGCCGCTTAGCTTACAATTACATTTCTGGTCTTGAAGCAATGGCTTCTGTACTGATAATGTAAATTACAGTTAGGGATGAACATTACAGCCTACTACTAGCTACTAACAGTTCTCATATTAATAGAGCAACAACATGTTAAATGGCTATTAATCACTTATAGGGCTGATATTTAATAAAGCAACATGTTGCATAGCTACTCGTCTTACTATGATTAATAGAGTCCCCCTGCGGGATGATGTTTAGAATAGTCCTTAGTAAACCCTGCTTGTCGTAAGAGGCGACTTAAAGGGGAGACTTCTGCGCAGGACGTACCTCCTTCCTGCCTGCTCCTTCCCATCTCTTTTTTCTCCCGTTTCCCTGACGTTCAGTCATAGGCATAAGCTTTCAGGTCCCTCCGTTGACTACCTTGGCTTCCCTCGGAAAATTATTGGGCACCGTTGCACATGAGCTCCGTCATGAAAGTGCGCCGGTTGTAATCAGGGCCTCCGAGAGGAATTTCATCAAGGGGTGTAAAGTTTATTTTGGGGTCCCTTCCCTTCTCCATTAACCAACCTGTTCAGTGTTATGCTATGAAATATTTGGCCAAAAGGGGGTACTCAATTAAGAGAGGAGTGGAATGGAGCGCTTGGTTGATTTTTTTTTTGCATTTGAGGCCTTATACTTCTATACTCCCTTCCTGATAAATATAGATAAAAATTGAATAGAGGGTCAGAAATAAGAAAGGCACATTTGAACGTCTTTGTTTATTCGATAATACAAATAGGGAGAGAAAAATTATAATTGAAACATTCATTTATATTGCAATAAAGAATACTAACTATTAGTAAAATGTAAAAAAAAAGTAGATGGTTTGGTATTTACTTTGCAAAAAAAGTTTTCCTAGCCTTTTTTTTTTTGTAATAAATTTTTAATCATCGCAATAAAATTAATTGTTCTGGCAATGTTTGATTCAATGCAGAGCCTAGCCAAATCTACAAGACGTTCTTGAGACATTATAGACCTTGAATAGTTCTTAATCATCTCGAGTTTGCTAAATTACCTCTCTGCAGAAGCTACTGTTGCTGAAATTGTTAATGGTATTCTTAAGCTAACACAAACATTCGTAAACAGGTCACTTAGTCTGTACTTTGTTAACACGTTCAGCAGCTCTAATGGCTTTAACTGTGTATTTCCAAAATTTGCTTTATGTACTGAGGGTAAATGTTGCATTTCTTTTCCTAAAACTTCACCGTTAAGATCAGTAGGATATTGCTCTGATAAAGATAAATCTTTTCTTTCCACACCACTTTCAGACATGGTGGGATATTTCCACAAGAAATCAAGATTTTCAGACACACTTTTTCATTTTTAGAGGAAAAATTATGAAATTTTCTATACTTACTGATATAATTTTTATGAATTTCTTAGTGAAAAATAATTTGATCCAATGATCTATATCCGAGATCTTGATCCTCCTATCTTTTTAATAAAAAATGGAGTAAATGAAACACTTTTACTATTATTACAATAGCTTATTAATGCATTTTGATAAAACTAAGTAATAATATAAAACAAGAAAAATTAACTTAACACGATAACTGAAAAAGTAAGCATTATTGAAAAAGTGTTTTTTGTGTATAAAACACGTGAGTTCTACTTTTAAACTCTCTTATTTGTGTGAAATTGCAAAAATCAATTTTTCTCCTTAGAAATGCACAAATGGATTTTGCCTTTGGTTCATATAAAGTAGGTTTTCTCCCTTAAACCTGGAACTCTTGCCCCGTGATTAATTATTTTGGCTAACATACTCGGGGGATCCAAACCACGGTGGAGGCCTGGCATTACCCACATTCACAAGTTGTGATTAATACACGTCTTGTCAGAGATGAAGGAAGGGTTTGGTAATCAGATAAATCTGTACCGGGACCCAGGATTTAATCCCGGACCCCCAGTACAGAAGTTCGACACCTTACCCCTAGACCACCATGTCACCCTATTATTGGTGAAAATGTGAATCAGATCCATCATGTCTTTGTCAGTGACTCCAAGGATCTTAGCCTCTTTCAGGTATTCCAGCCTTGAATTAGTTACAGCTAAATCTAGGGCATGGTAAATATTCTTAAGGTCCACTTTTTAGAACGAATGAAGGTACGGTGGATGGCATTCAGAAAATCTAGTTTATCTACTCCTCCCATACTTTTATTATAAAGCTTTACCGCTTCTGGCCTTTGTACATTATTATATTCATGTCTCTTCTTCTCCCATATTTTACAAGTATCTACATTTCCAGCCCCGACAAAATTGGAACCCATAACAACGCAAGAATTAACATACCATTTTGTAAGTATAATATTGTCTCTGCTTAGTAACTCTTGAATAAATCCACGACTCTGATTTATTTTTAAATAATTGTGTCAGGGTCAGACGGTGGCTTGCAGAACCTGTCCACATGGATTGTTCTAGCTGCAAGGATGTTTTGTTTGCTAAGCCACTGGAAGAGCCAATAAGAACTAGGGAAGTTGTCGAAAAACATTGTAAATTTTTTTAGAGGCATTGTACATCATGCCACTTTCCGCGCATATAACAAATATGTTTATCCCCCATTTATTGGGTTTTCTTTTTTTGAATTGTTTTAGTTCAAACTTCCTTTGAAAGGAACAATTTATTTGTCAATACACAAATTCTGCTCAAGTTCTAATTATTGAATTGTTGAATTATTACTGTTCAAATACAAGCATACCAGCTTTACCGCTTCACCGTACCGTTATTCATTTCATCAGCCATTAAAAGAGAATACACCACTGATTGATTGACTTTTGTCTAGTAACTACCGAAATCAATCACCTTGGATACAACAAAGACACGACAAACATTACATTATAAGTCTGTTAAACGCAACTGAACTAAAAAAAAAACAAAAAAACGCGCATGCGCAACAATACAAGAGGCTAGAAACAAAACAACAACTACATATGTCTCATCATAGTCAAGAACTAAATAATGTCAACACTCCCACTTATTTAGATCTGTCTCTCAAACCAACCTTTCTTCGCAAGTAATTAAACTGATGCTTTGGCAGAGGCTTTGTAAGAACATCTGCAAGTTGTTCTTTGGATTCAATGTACCTTATATCAATGTTACCACGTTTATAGACATGCCGTACAAAGTGGAAAACGAACATAAATATGCTTAGTTTTTCGGTGGTACTCAGGATTATTCGTCAATTTAATTGCTGATTGGTTATCTATGTATATTGGGACCTTATCACATTTCAAACCCAATTCACAAATAATTCTACGTAGCCATATAGCGTCCTTTGTTCCATTATACAATGCAATGTACTCAGCCTCTGTTGTTGAAAGTGCTACTACTCTTTGTCGCTCAGAGGACCAATAGATAGCACCCCTATTAAACAAAAATACAAATCCGCTAGTTGATTTTCGGGTATCTACATTACCAGCATAATCTGCATTTGTAAAACCTCTCAGTATGGCATAACTCCACTGTCTCCGTAAACAATCCCATAATCCATTGTCCCCCTTAAATAACGAAGAATCTTCTTAACCGCCTGCCAGTGATCATGCCCATAGTTAGTTAAAAATTGACTGGCTTGATTAACTGCATATTCAATATCAGGGCGACTGATTTTTGCAGCGAAAAGAAGAGAACCAATTGCCTCATGGTATGGCACATATTGCAGTTTATTCTTTTCCTCTTCACCTCTTGAACTCTGCCATTGGCTTAAGTGTAAGCCAGGTTCAGCTGGAACAGTTGATGGCTTTGCATCCTCCAAGCAGAATATTCGTAGAATTTTCTGGATGTATGCACTCTGACTAATTTTTATTTATAGTACGTTTTTCCGATTTCGTTCAATTTCAAGGCCGATGAAATGCTTAGCGTCACCAATTGTGATCTGAAAACACTGTTCCAAATTTTGCAGAACTTCATCAACTGCTTCTTGAGAAGCTGACATCAAAAGTCCATCATCAACACAGAGAGCTAAGTATACAGTTGCTCCTTTGACCTTGCCAGCAGTTTGTTGGAAAACAAATTTTTATAAAAATTTCACGAATTTGATGTTCCAGCAACGTGGCGATTGCTTGAACCATACAGGCTCCTTTGAAGTCTACATACTGCTTCAGGGTGTGCTTTGTCTTCAAATCCGAGGGGTTGCTGCATATTGATCTCTTCTTTCAATTCACCATAGAGGAAAGCAGTTTTCACGTCAAATTGGGCAATTTCAAGATCTTCTCCGCTACAATGGCTAGAAGCAATCGAATTGATTCATAACGAACTACAGGCGCAAAAGTCTCAAAATAATCGACACCTTCTCGCTGAGCAAACCCCTTTGCAACAAGTCTGACCTTGTATCTAAGACCCCCACTTGGATTTGATTTCTCATTAAACACCCACTTACAACTGATCACATGCTTCCTTTCTGGGAGTTTCACAAGTTCCCACGTTTCGTTTTGTTGAAGCGCACTCACTTCGTGATTCATAGCGAGTAACCACTTTTTAGCTTCAGCACTCATGACAGCCTCTTCGAAAGTAGTAGGTACAGTATCCACCACTTGAACAGAATCATTGTAGCGACTTGGTCTGCACAGCAGGTCTTGATCACGAAGTTGTCTTCCTGGACCTGATGCTAGATGAATCTCTTCCAATTGTGGTTCTACTCCAAGTAAAATTATAATTCCTATTGTTCAGTTTAATTTATCTTTTCTAACAGCTGGACTCTCATTATCAAATGTACTTCAAATGTGTGATCCATGTTTATAACTTGAATTGAACAGCTCATAACTTCACTTACAAAAAAAAAGTAGAAATAATTATTTGCAAAATTTTGGAGGGAAATGGGAAATCAGCTAGCTAGTGGTAGTGCATGATAATCACGATGTCCTATATTAGGACTATATTTTAGAAGACTCCAGAACTTTCTAAAATTGTTATTTTTTGTTTTAAAAATGTATATGTGAAATATAAACCTTTATTTACCTACAAACAAATCCACTAACGTTAAACAAATTATTTACTAACTTTAGAACCTTTGATGGCAAGATACTTAGGGCTATTTTATGTTTCCCTAGGAAACTACATTTTGGCATCACTTTTATGATTTATATTCTCTCTCATATAGTGCAGCACCAGTCAGATATGTTATCTAATGTCCTAAAATTAGGACTTTGTGACCAAGGAGACATGTTTAGTGTTAACATAATTGAAAATTACAAAAGTGGAAATCGTCCTATATATGGTACAATATGTGTGGAAAGGGTTAACAGGATTGAAGCGGACAGTTAACCCTTTTATTACATTGTCTAAAAAACGTAAAAACACACAATTTCTGAAGTAGGCCTCTTTTTACGTGTCATCTGTATCATTTATTTCCTCCTAATTAGGATCAGGTGTACTGTCATAATGTGACCTTGCCATTTTGCGCCTAAATCCCCCGCATCTTCTGGAGTTTTATTTCTATATTTAGATTTGACGCAACCAATTTGGCTTCATTCCACATGCATTTCCAGTATCTCTAAGTTCTACCAAATCTGCGAGGAAAGTTTTATGTTCGCTACTTCAACATACAGTGTGGCATCTATAGCTTGAATGACCTCGTTGCAATTATCTATGACAGCTAATATTTTGTACCACACAGTTGACATAACACGTAGGCAAAATATGTCATGTATAATAAAACTCCGTGAACTTCATTTCTTGATTTAGCCATCAAATTGAGTTCTATGAGATCTTCCAGTGCTAATTTAATGCCAGGTAAGCAAAAGGTTTTACACATTCAACACGATCTGACCACCTGGTATCAGAAATACCATGAAGAAAACAACAAATACGTTTTGTAGTAATTCCCACCGCTTAGGACTGAAACTGAACAAGTCGTACAAAATTTTAGTTGTTCAAAAAAATGTTATTTCTTCAGGTTTGCATTCAGCGCATCATTTCAACATAAGTTGAGTGTATGACAACCGCAAGGTGAATAAATTTCTGTGGCACATTGTTTAAGTATTTTTGCTTGTGCGCCGTTATATCTTCAAGCCATATTTACCGCAAAGTCATAGGCTTGGGCTCTACAATCACTGAAAGGAATAGCATGTTTTGTCAGTGTATAAGTTACTAACTCCGCCATTTCTTCCCCTCTTTTGTTGCCACAATCTGCAAACACGAGAAATCATTCTTGAATATCATAAAGTATTTCTTTTAACTGTAAGTATCTCAAAAGAAATGTTGTTTGATAAGTATGTGAGGAATCTGGTGTGGAATCCACTATTACTGCAAAGTATTTTGCTGACTGTCTCTCACGCAAAATGTGTTGTTTCACAAGATTCGAGCATTCTGCAATAAATTCATTTAGTGGGTCAGAAGACAGATAATGAACTAAGAATACAATATCGATGATGCGCTTTTAAAATATTGTACCATTTCACGGCTTCGGTTTTGATTGACGCTTTTAGGATGGTGTCAACCCCTGTATCATACAACAGGCGTATTTTTAGTTCTCGCCAATCTAGGTAACATTCTCTATGACTATTGCCTTTTTAATGTGTTTGGATTCTGTGGGAAAGTTTCCGCCACCTGCCGTTAGCATTCCAGCCTTCAGCAAATACCAGTGCAGAAGGGCTAGTTTTTATTGTCTTGCAACAAAATAATCGACATGGAAACAATATAATGCTTCTTTCTGGTGACTCCAGACAAGCCAGTCTCTTGCATGTAGTTCTCCACTGGTGCTTTGAAATTTCAGAATGCTTTCTGGAAAAACTTGATTGCAGGTGTCTTTTGGAAATGTTTTAGACATGTAACCTCGGAAACATACTTTTATATTCCCTGTTGAGCTGAAAACTAGGTTATGATACATCCAATGGTAAGGCCTACATAATGATCACTCTCTGGTCTTCCAAATTAACTTTCAAATGCACCTGTATGTCTGTTTAGTTCTGTGTTCCATTTTCATTTTATGCATCTGCCCCTTCATAAATATTTTGTGCATGATTATCCAAGTTAACTGCTCCTTGTTTTTGGATGAGGTTGTCAACAGTATATTTATAAGTGAGGTCGATGAAAATTCTTTTGAAGCCGCGCATAATCTAAAATGAAAGCTCGTTTTTGACAATTTTTTCATTCGTTTCTCGTTCTTTCTTTTCTTGTAAGGCTACTTATTCGTGAGAATACATTTTAAATATCTGAAAAAGGAAAAGACAAAACAATTATTTATATAATTGATACCTTTATATTTGAAATAACAGTCAATAATATCTAAAAATTAATTTTTAAATATCCTAAAAACAAAAACTTCTTGCCAAGCTTCATCTTTCCAGCTCATGTGGTTTGGGAGTTACAAAAATCCACTCCTTGCTGGCTTCACTCTCTTAAAAAGAGGTTTAATTTCTAAAAATCCCCGAATATTTCTATTCCATTACCTAAAAGAATTTCATGGTAAATTTAATATCTATATTTTAAATAGTCAAAGTCCGAAAGATACGATAAAGTTTCTAAAAAATTTCTAACCCCATTTCACTCCTTCATAGGTTGAATTTTGCAAAATTCCTTCTTATCGGATGCCTACAACCAGAAAGGAGTTTCCCGCCAAATTTCAATTTCCAGACCAAACTTTTGAATAAAAGGTTTTCAGTAAACTAACCTTAGTTAAGTTTTCCACAGAAACAAAAAAAAAATCGTCTTATTAACTACATTAATTCAGTAAATGCTATTCAATCATATGAATTTTAAATATACACACGATTTTTTTTTATGAAATATTAAAGTTTCAAAAACTTTCTTATTTAAAAATTAAATTAGGTTGAAATTATTTAAATTGGTAAGACTAGAAAAATTGTCTTAAATATCATGAAAAATTATTCCCACGTAGTCTCATTTTATTGTTTTAATTCTTAAATGTCTTTAAAAAAAATCAATTTTTTATAATGTTTTATAAGTAAACCACTTTTATATTAATTTATTTTTGAATTGTAAAAAACAACTATTTTTGTTTCGAGTGCACATAAAACGTAAAGATTCATCATCTAGAGATAAACATTTTTCGTGATTACAATACTTTCTCTTGATATTAAGTAAAAATAAGCTAAACAAAATATTATGATTTGTTCGATTTTAAACGCGTTGGAGGTATAAATAAAAACTAATATATAATCTAAATAATAGTCACTTAAAATGTGGTAGAGGTTTACATTTGGAAGCGAATAAATCACAAACTTGGGTAGGCCACAGGTATTTTGAGTTGCTGGTTGACTGATGGCCGTATACCACTGGAGTCACTTTTTAGTCTTGAGTTGAGGCACTTCGCAACTAACAAAATAGCTAGAAATATATTAATATTATGAGAGAGGTTTTCATAAGTGCTGAGCGAGTCTCGTTAATTACACACGTGTCACTTGTCGAATGTTACTCACTTTACGCGTCATTAACTATCAACTCTGAAATGGTCAGCGAGCCTATATTGTTTTGGTGGTAATATTTTAAAACAACTTCTGAGCAGAGTCAACATCTAGTGGTAAATATAAGAATTAACAACTAGGAGGCTCGGTGGCTTAGTCGAAATATTCCGTGCTAAACAAAGACAAAAACAAAGTGTACTAATAATTTATTACTAATTACAGGCGGAAATGTGAATGTTTGTCTTCAATATGTACACATTTTATGAGATCCCACGAAATTTTCGGGCCCCTTATAGACCCCAAGCCCGGGGTACGATGTACTCCCTGTAGCCCCCTCCCCTGGGGCCTTGTTGTAATACCTTAGTAGAAGGGACTTGAGTATGACAATAACCAGTCACTATAATTTGAGGAAAAGATCGGTTGCGTTATTAAGGGTTCGGGACGTAAAATTGGCCTTTTCCGCAATAGGTATCTAGAATTCACTTTCGAGGATGGTGTTATGTGTGGACCAGAATATTCATCCATTTCCTTAACATTGTGGGCTAAAAGTCATTTATTATAGCTCTAAAATAAACAAGTCAATGCAAGTCAGTACACAAACACTAAAATACTTATCTGCTAGTCTCCTTATAAAATAATGTATAATGACGCGGACGCTGATCTTGTATTTTGTGACATCACAGGATCAAGGGCGTAGAAAACAAATATTTCTTGGAGTGGTCTGTTAGAAAGTTTGATTATAACCTCAGCCATACCTAGGAGAGGTCCGTTTCATTCTAAGGGGGGTACGCGCACCCAACACCTCCCCTTTCTAACCCTTGTCACAGGTCTTGAAAATAGCTGGATTCAGTGACGTTCATTTCCCCGGACGATTGAACGAATCAGATGAAACCTACGTGCCATCTAGAACTGATTAGATAATATAATATATTATTTATTTAAGACTCGTTAAATGACATAACTTTATTTACATTTGATGCATTGAGATGGTTTATTTTTATGAAATGCAATATCAGTTGAATCATCAAGGTGGTTTCAAAGCCCCAAGATATCTATTCCTCCTTGACTCCTTGCTGTGTTTAGGTCATGGTTTGCTATATTTGAGTAAATATTGATAAAAAAAATTAATGAAATTGATTATCAAGCAAGCATATTTTCCTTAGGGCCACATTGATGTGTTTACATATGGCTTATGGCCTAAAGTGTTATATCAATTCCGTAAAATAAGTTATCTAAATTTATATTAAAATAGCATGTATTGTGTTTGATGCCAAAAATAAATAATAAAGTATTGATTCAGGCTTATTAATGTTGACACGTAGTCATGTACGCTTTAAAACGTAAAATTTAAAGGTTTAATGGGTAATTGTTTATAGGATAAATTGTGTTTGAAGGCTTGGTCCCAATAAAAACTGTCCTTAAATATAATATGTAATCTAATTTTTAAAGAGAACCTAAAGACGCCACTGCAAATGTTAACCTGCCTAAATTTCTTAATATTATTGGAATGCAAAGGAACCAAGGAAAGTTTTCTCTCTCTCTTCTCTCTCTCTCGCCATAATGAAAAATTCAACCAGAAAAATAAAATCAAAGTTAAATATATAAATATTTTAGTTATCCCGAGTACCTAATTACGGGACAGATTACTAGTAAAATATATCTCCCTGTGCCAAAACACCTGGTTTATTACCTGCTTCCATGTTTCAGCCTTGAGAGGAGCGTGCGAAGAGAATATACAGTGCTTATTGTATGACGCCAACAACCAAACCATGCTAGAGTGTATAAACTCCGTGTGCGCTTGCAAGGATGGGTATAAGGAGGAGAACAATAGCTGCGGTAAGTTGGTAGCTCTGTAGGAAGATACGCCAAGGAGGATATAGACTAGAAAGAGAATATTAATTTTTTTTTTTTTTACCAAAGAACACACTTGAAGCAAGATGAACAAAATAAAACACTTAGGCTGTACGCCAATAAAAATGTTATTGAATTATCTTAACAAGTGTAGGCCTATATATAGTGAATAATTGATTTCGTATTATTACAGTTCACAAGTTATAAGAGATCCAACTTGCTAATTTATTGGTTTTTACGCGCCATTGTTAAGGTAAATAAGTTAATGTATGGGGCTGAAATTAAGTATATTTAGACATGCATATGAGATGTTCACAATGAAATAGTTAAAATATGTTAAACATAAATATATTTTAATTTATAAGAAATTTAAATAGTGATAAAAACACATAATTGTTGGTCATATATATTCGTAATTTTCTTTTTATACCCCCGATAATTTAATTTTATCTCATTTGTAGTACACAATGTTATTTCGAAATATTTGATATTTTTTTTTTAGTCCAATTCAATTTGTTTGTGCTACGTGTGTGTTCAATTTTCATCATTAGATTTGATAAATGAATTGGTGGTTAAGTTTATATCAACTTTGCTATTAGTATAATATATATAATACACAAGTGGTAGTCCCCTGCGCCATGAAACAGTATCCGCTGCTCATCGTAAGAGGCGACTTCAAAAGGGAAACTTGTACAGGACGTACTTGCAGTGAATTTTGAATTTTAGAAGTTTTTGGGAGGAATGTGGTAAATGTGGTACCTAATTTTTATTAGGATTAATAGGCCATGAAACGAAATCACACACGCATTGACATAGTGTAAACAGTGTATTTAATATAATGTATGACAGAAAACAATTGACCAGTAATCAGACCAACGAACTACTAGCAGTAAGATACAGTTACAGGGAGTATGATATAGAGATAGCCAACATAACACAAACTTTGCAGAGTTGCCAATACAACCATATCAATACCTCCTCTCAATTCTGCAAAGATTAAGACAAAGAGAAACAAAAAAAAATCAAATATAATAAGGTAAAAGCCTAACCAACAAACTTTTGTATTCCAATACTTATTATTCACAAATTCTAATCAAATTTCTGTAACATTTAATAGATTTCTAAAGTACTCAAATTTCCTTATTGCTAATCCTTTTGTCATTATGTCTGCTACTTGTTCATCAGTAGCTACATAGTGTAATTTAAAATCAAGACTACTAATTAAGTCTCTTACAAAGTGATGCCTCACATCAATATGCTTGGACCTCTTTGTCTCATAGGTTTGTGCCATTTTCATACAAGATTGGTTGTGTTCAAAGACAATAACTGGCTTTACACAATCAAGACATTCATCAAATAACTGGATAAAAAAACTTACATTCAGACATTCCAGCAGAAAGAGCCAGATACTCAGCTTCACTACTAGAGAGAGCCACAACATTTTGTTTTTTGGAACACCATGACACAACATTATCATTTAATTTAACAACAAAACCTGTAACACTTTTCCTATCAATAGGATCACTAGCATAGTCTGAATCAACAAAAGCTTTAACATTTATATCTGCACAAATATTATTTTTAACATACTTCAAACCAAAATTACTAGTATATTTGAGATAACGAACAACATTCTTAAGGTAATTTCAATGAGTTTCATTATAACAATTTTGAAACCTTCCAAAATAAGATACTGCAAAACAAAGATCTGGCCTCGACCCTAGCATCAAATACATCAAACTACCAATCAATTCTTTATATGGAACTTATAACTTTTTCCCTCTGAGACCTTTTGTAAATTCAATTTTGGTTGTATGGTATTTTTGAAATTTTACAATCATTCATCTAAAATGATTTACAATTTTGTCAATAAGATTCTTTTGACTAATCAATATATTATCCTCTTTCTTTTCAATTTCAAGACCTAAAATATCAATTTACCATCAGAAGTTAAATCCCTAATGTCAAGAAAATTCATTAACTTACCCTTTACACTATTAACATCATCAATTGAGCTTGAGAAAATAATAAAATCATCAACCCAAATCAAAATATATGTAGAATCATTAAAGTATAAGCATGGATCAACCTTAGATCTTTGAAAATTTAACTCACTCAACAATTGGTTTAACACTGTCGTTCCAGCACTTTGGGCTTTGTCTCAAACCATATAGGGCTTTAACCACTTTACACACTTCACTGTTTTTTGTGTGTAAGCCATCAGGAGGGTAAAGATACACAACTTCTTTTAATTCACTTTTTAGAAAAGCAGATTTTACATCTACCTGATGAATGAATAAATCAGGCTGAACATCAACAGCAATAGTGTTCTAAGTGTCACCAACCAAGCTACCGAAGAATAAACATCTTCGTCCTCCAAAGTAGGTTGCTGGTAACCTTTAGCTACCAAGCGGCTTTCTTCTGAGCTACACCATCAATTGTCTTCTCAGTAAACACCCATCGAGATTCAATTATGGATACATCAGGTGGAGGCTGTACCAATTCCCATGTATTATTGCTCTTAAGAGACTCTAACTCTCTTTCAATAGCCTCCTTCCAACCATCATCTTGTTGAACAGCATCTTGATAGGACCTAGGAGTTTCAAATGGAAGATAACCAGCACTGAGAGCCATAGCCATCCCGACTTCATAATCTTCAAGATGTTTTGGCATTTTACTCACTCTTTTACTGTGTCTTCTTTCAGGAACTTCAATCGTTTTAATATCAGAGTTATCAGGATCAGGTCCTTTTGTCTTCAAATCCATTTTATCTTGGATATACTCTTCTACATCTGAATTTTCAGAGTCATGATTTTCAACATCTTTAGTTACAATCTTGCTCTCATCAAAGACGATAGATTGAGCAGTGGCAACACTTTTACTTACAGGATCCCACACTCGATAGCCATTATGACAATACCCTATCATAATTAATTTTCTTGAACGAGCGTTTAATTTCCCGGAACGATCTTCTTTGGGAATGTGTGCATAAGCTGTGCAACCAAAAACTCTAATTTTACTCAAATCAGGCTTATAACCATCCCATTTTTCTGCAGGGTTACGTCCCATGTAACACAGATGTAGGAGTTCTATAAAGCAAATAAATAACTGATAATACTGCTTCTCCCACATGTCTTTATCTAAACCTTAGTCAAATACGTACTGCCAAGTTCCGCTGGCATCTCACAAACCCGGCCCCTCACAGGGCCGTATTAATGATAAGAGGCGGAGAACGGGTAAGGCCGTCCAGCCTGTCTTGATTAAAAGCCAGGAAGTGGTGAGGCCCCAGCCCCGCTTCCTGGTGATGTCTCGAGTTGAAGAAAGTCTAGATCTGAAACGTGTCAGCCCATTTATCCTCGAAAGAGTGATAAATGGAGCAGCAAAATCTGATGTTTTAATAAGGAAAAACTGCGTGATGGCACCATTATGATTCAGACTATGACCGACACACAATCCTCAAATATTATGGCGATCTCCGAAATCCCGTTGAGTAAATACGGCAAATATACAGGTGAAGGTGGAGCCCCACAGGTTCCTCAATGTTTGCAAGGGAGTGGTCATTGTTTATGACCTCGACTGCGTAAGCATTGAGGAGATCTGTGAGGAGCTTTCCCCCAGCATGTCACCGAAGTGTACCGTATTGTCACAAAAAAGAATGGACAAGAAAAGAGACGGATACGTATATCTAACATTTGCGACTCCTACCTTCCGAAGGAGGCCCGAGCAGGCTTCCACGTGCTCAGGGTCCGGCCGTATGTCCCTAACCTCGGCGCTGTTTTCAGTGCCAGGAATTTGGGCATACGAAGCTGCGATGCTGTGGTAAGCCAACCTGTGCGGATTGTGGACAGGAGGCTCATGAAACACCATGCGAGTCTCCTAAATACTGCATCAACTGCAAGGGTCCGCATTCCGCCTGGTCTCGGGCCTGTCCTAAATGGAAGGTAGAGAAGAAAGTCCTGGAGATACAATCTGAGAAGAAGATCTCATATGCCCAGGCACGCAAGGAATACGTATCAAGTCAAGCTCCGGTATTTCAAACTTCATATAGCCGGATTGTCAGTCAAAATATAAACTGTCCCAACTGCCATTGCGCAGTTAATCTTGCTAGGGAGCCAACGCGACCAGTGCCATTGGTCTCTTCTCGAGACACTTATGTTGATCCCGCGCCAACTTCTGTGGCGCCTAAATTTTTAAAGGAGGCCAAACCGCCACAACGGTCGTCTCCCCCACCTATACCACCGAGGAGACCTCCTCGAGGAACCCCCCGAGCCACCTCGGGAAATCCCCTCGAGCCCACCTCGTGGTACTAAATCAAGGGCGGCCGTTGTTGAGCCTCTCACACCCACCTCTGTGCTTCTGGAGGTGGGGACGAGTTGCGGAACAGGTGTAGGCCGCTAAGGCGAGTCCCACTGGTGCCTTGAAGAAGGACCAGCGAGTGACCGCCGAAATAAATATTAAAAAAGCGTCGAAGGCCTTAACAAAGCCTTCGCGCAAGGACCCGACTACACAGTCTCTCCAAAATAAAACGAAGCCTCTCCTTAAGCGGGAGGTCCAGGAGAGACTGGAAAAGGCAAGAGGACCTAAAAAGGCCCTCAACCAATTTTTATTATTAAAGGATAGTGACATGGATTGCGAGGATAAATAAATATTATATTAATTAAGTATGACGCTACTACATGGAATTCTAGGGGTTTCTATGCTCGTATAGAGGAAATTAAAACAACAAATTTCTTCCTGCATCCTTCCATCTTGTATTTGCAGGAGACCCACTTCCGCCCAAAATGACAACCCGATGCTTCGTGGGTACGATGTGTATCGTACCGACAAGCCTTCTTGATCGGGCTAGCGGAGGTGTGGCTATATTCGTACGAAGCACTATATATCATAAGAATATTAATATTGTTTCTGATCTCCAAGTGATTGCTGTCAGAGTCTCCCTCCCTTTGGAAGTAACAATATGCTGCATTTACCTCCCACCGGGTGAGCGTGTTCCTAAGAGGAATCTAGAGGCCCTCTTTATACAACTTCCCGCCCCCTATATCATCTTGGGGGATTTTTAACGCGCATAACCTGGTGTGGGGGTCTAATTTTACAGACGCCCGTGGGAGGATGGTAGAGGATATTCTTGTCTCGGGAAACCTGGTGTTAATGAACACCGGGACCCAGACACACTTCTCTACCTTTAATTGTGTATTCTCTACCATCGACCTAACCTTATGTAGTCCCGGGATCGCTGCTCACTTCCTTTGGGAGGTCCACTCGGACCTATGTGGCAGTGATCATTATCTCAATTCTGCTTACACCTCTTAAAGATCCTCCCAGTACGGCGCGAATACCCCCAATGGGTGCTAAAACGTGCTGACTGGGATAGATTCCGCGAGCTCGCCGTATTTAGTGAATCCGACATCCTGACGTCGATGGTAAGGCTGGGCATTTTACTTCGACGGTCATCGTGGCGGCGAGGGCTTCATCCTAAATCCTCGCCAAATCCGCGCCACCATCCTGTTCCCTGGTGGAACGAGGAGTGTTGCCTGGCTATTTCTGACCGTCGAAGGGCCCTCGTCTATTCCATCGACGCCTCACTAAAGAGAATCTGGAGTCATTCCGATTCTACGCGCTCGAGCTCGCCGTGTTATTCGAGAAAGCAGAAGAGAGTCTTGGAGACAGTTTATTTCAACCCTTACAATTACCACTCCCACAATTAAAGTTTGGGACAATATTCGTAAATTAAGTAGTAGCAAAAATTCAATTAATAGTGTACCTGCACTCATGTCTAACGGTTCGCTTGTCTCCTCCCCTGTGGAGGTCGTCAATATATTGGGCTCGATGTTCGCCTCTATTTTAGCACTGCGAGCTACTCTACACGAGTTCGCGGTGCATAAGCGGAGCATCGAGCGCCTTACTATTGATTTTGGCCAAAGTCGGGGGGAGGATTATAACTCCCCCTTTACTAAAGAGTAACTTACTTATGCCCTGTCCCAGGCGGGCAATACAACTTCTGGCCCGGATGATATCCATTATGAAATGTTGCGCCAACTGTCCCCTGCTGGACGGGCGTTCCTCTTAGACCTCTACAATTGTGTTTGGGAATCTCGTCAATTCCAACACTGTGGAGGCAAGCAACCTTTTAATCCCAATATATAAAAGTGGCAAGGAAAAATTATACCCAACTAGTTATAGACCGATAGCCTTAACTAGCTGTGTATGCAAAATATTAGAAAAAATGATAAATAAACGACTTATATGGTGTTTAGAATCCCACAATCTGCTATCCAATATTTCAATGTGGTTTTCGCCGTAACCGATCCACGGTTTGATATCTCGTCCGTCTTGAGACTTGCTGTTCGTGACGCCTTTCTCCATAAAACAGCATCTTTTGGCTGTTTTCTTTGATTTGGAGAAGGCGTACGATACTACATGGCGTTACGGCATCTTAAAAAAACCTTTTTAATTGGGGGTTCCGGGGGAGCCTCCCTATTTTTTTAGCTAATTTTATGTCAGATAGACACTTCGGGTAAGGTTAAACAACACCTTATCCGATGATTTTATTCAAGAAAATGGGGCCCCAGGGCAGTCCTTTGAGCTGCACGTTGTTCGCTATTGCGATAAATAGCATTGTAGACAACGTGCGCTTACCTGTTCGTTCATGCCTTTTTGTGGATGACTACGCAATTTATTGCAGTTCATCAAGTCTCCACAGGGCTGAACGACAGATACAACTCGCTGTAAACAATCTATGGTTGTGTGGCATCTCGTAATGGCTTTCGTTTCTCTGCGGCCAAGACGACTGTCGTCCACTTCCATAGATTACGCGGAATACAGCCTGCCCCCAATATTTTAATGAACCATGTTGTTTTACCTGTCCCCGAGACCGTAAGGTTCCTGGGACTTTTATTCGATTTTAAACTAACTTGGATCCCCCACATCAAAGACCTGAAAGCGAGGTGTGTTAAAGCTTTGAATTTACTTAAAGTTGTGAGTGGTCGCTCTTGGGGTGCGTAGGGAAAACCCTTTTGATGCGCCTTTATAGAGCCTTGGTGAGATCAAAACTTGATTACGGCAGTTTTGTATATGGTTCCGCTAGACCTCGGCGTAAAGATGCTCGATAGCGTCCACCATGCTGGCATTCGACTGGCTACTGGTGCTTTTCGTACCAGTCCATTCGTCAGCATCTGTGCCGACGCCGGTGAGCCCCTCTTTCTTACCGGCGGTCTTATCTCCTGGCATCTTACGTGTCGAAACTTCATTGCACGCCAAATAATGTTGCTTACCGCTCTGTGTTTCATCCCCTAACCGTGTCTTGTATGAAACTAAATGTCGCAGTACAAGGCCGGTTGGGATCCGGATGCTATCGGTTTTCGACACGTGTGGGATTGTCCTGCCAAAGGCTATCCCCACATCACCAGGTCGAGTTTCTCCCCGGAAGATACGCCCTCCGAAATGCCATTTTGATCTGCCAAGTTCCCTAAAGCGACCCACCCCAAACTTTGTATATGAGAGGACCTTTAATGAGCTCCTCTCCACTCGCTTTCACGGATTTGAGCGCATCTACTCTGATGGCTCTAAATCTGGAGCCTCCGTGGGATGTGCTTTTGTTGTGGAAGGATCCAATTTTAAATTTGGTTTACCTAAAGAAACCAGTGTTTTTACGGCTGAATTATATGCCATTTTTAAATCTTTGTGTTTTGTATACCGAAGTAGTCACCGTTCTGTCCTCATCTGCACGGATTCCATGAGTGCTCTGTTGGCATTGTCCACTCTCTACTCCTGGAATCCCCTCGTGCAGATGATACATGAGCAAATTTTTAAAATTGATTCATTAAGCACCGGCTCGCCTTTTGCTGGATTCCTGGTCACGCTGGTCTTCCAGGAAATGAACTGGCGGACCAGGCAGCCAAGGAGGCAGCACGCCTGCCTCGGAGGCGAGTCTGGGTGTCATGTTTTTAGATTTAAAGGGTTATGTTCGGCGTGGAGCCTTACGCACCTGGCACGAGCAGTGGGTCTCGACCCCTGCTCAGAACAAACTGCGGTCCATCAGGGACGGTGTGTCGCGATGGCCCTCTTCTATACGAAAGTCTAGAAGAGAGGAGGTTATCGTGACGAGACTCCGCGTCGGGCATTCTTCATTGACCCATAGTTTTTTACTAAGAGGGGATCCACCTCCAGTGTGTGAGTTTTGTGATACTCCCTTAGTGTGCATCACATTTTGGTGGGAGTGCCGCAAACTAGCCCCTATCCGTCTGGCTCTTGATTTTAAAGGTGACTTACGTTTTTTATTACGCGATTAGTGCGGATTGGAGTTATTTGTTTACTCCGTTTTATACGCCAGGCGGGATCTTTTTAATGCCATTTGAGTCACTTTTATAAAGTGGCTCTTTTGGATATTATTTCTCATATTGAGATCTTTTTAACGGTTTTATTGCAATTTAACATGTTTGTTTTGTTTTTTAACGTATTATCATTTTAAACTGTTTTGTCTTTTTAACGTGTTATATTTTAATATGTTTGTTTTGTTTTTTATTGGAGTGATACACTTGTGGTTTTTTTTTTTAGCAGGTGTATCACTTAATTTATACAAGAGTGTCCATTTGAGCACTCCTATGGAGTGTCTCAGTTTGGTGAATGTTTTATCTCTTTCCCCTAGGGGGGATTTTATTATGTTTTTAATATATTTCAAGGCCCTAATGCCCTAGATGTGGTCGATGGGCGTTAAAAATAATAATAAATAATAATAATAATAACAACCATATTTAAATTACTATTATGATTTTTTGGGACATTCACAACTTAACTCAGTGCTACCATCAGAGTCTGATACCAAAATTGAAACTTCTTTTTCTGAATTTCCAGCCAAAATTGTTTCTATTTGGACATTGTGAAGCATTTGTCTCTTTTGATTTACAGGCATAGCACTTACCGGTAAATATTTAGGTTGCATCACCCTATTTGGTTTCCACAAATTATCATTCCGTTGACCAAACGTATTTTCACGATTCTTTTTAAACTTATTATGGCCTATAAAAGCATGGCTTTGTGCACTTGAAACACTTTGAACTACAACCTTTTAAATTACGTTCTTCTTCAGATAAAAGTTTATTTTTTACAAAGTCTAACGTAACTGCACTTGTATTAGACGTAAATAAAATGTCAGTTAGAAGTAACAACTGGTAAATCCCGCTCAGGCATAGCTGCCAACAGTTGATTAATACACTCTTGTTCTTCAACAGTTACTCCAGAATTCCTCAAATCAGCTTACTTTTTTATCAAATTCGATGATAATTCATTCAAGCTTGATTTACCTTCAAAAGACATTGTTTCTTAATTTTTTCTGAAGTTCATTACGATTCATTATGCCCTTTTTAAACCCATGTAGACTTCAAAGACGTAATCATTACTTTAGCAGTACTTGCATTTTTTATTTGTTCCAAAACATTATCAGCCACGCATTGCACAATCAAAATCCTTGGCCTCAGCGTTCTTTCATCAAAAAGTTATCCTTAACTTTTGAATCCACAATACACCCGGTGGATCAACAGTCAGCATTTCTAGCACGGTATTCCTTTCCAAAAGCCTCTCCATTTCGATATAACCAGTTCTCAAAACCACTATCATCAAAAGGCTTTTAATCTGGATGCGTATATGATACAGATGCCACAGGATACAGTTTGCCCCGCCATGTTGAACTTGATTAAAAAACTTTGGTCACCGTTACACCATTTTCCACGAATCATACAATTACAAATATTAATAAACACTGATACTTTCTGGGCCATACCCATTAGGATTTAATAGGCCATGAAAAAGAAATCACACACGCATTGACATAGTGTAAACACGTGTATTTAATATAATGTATGACAGAAAACAAACTGACCAGTAATCAGACCAACGAACTACTAGCAGTTAGATACAGTTACAGGGAGTATGATATAGAGATAGCCAAATAACACAAACTTGGCAGAGTTGCCAAAACAACCATATCAATAATTTTAACTCTGGTGGGGTTGGTGAAGCAAACACCAAAGATAATAAATGTTGAAATGATTTGTTTCTGCGATTGTGCATTAGAACAAACATTTAACATATTTTATGATACTGGTTGGGGTCGGCATACTGGTGGAGGAGAATGGTCGTTTCTTCTGTTACTTTGAACCCCTCGTCGAGAACCTAAGACTCAATGTCTTCCGTGGGATATATCTGTTGGAAGAACTTTGAGCACCAAATAATTAACTATAAGACTAATCTAAACAAGAATAACTTGCATTAAACATTTTTTAAATTGCTACTTAACTGAAGAACCTCATTCTCTATGGTTCTAGCATCATGAAGTATTATTTATGTTAACGGCAATTGTGTGTAAACCTGGCATTCTATAAACTGCTTAGGCTTTCAATTTAATTTCAAGTGGTTTTTTGCAACGCATGAAATAAGTTAGTTTTGTCATTGTTTTTCATACTTTTCTTTTGGAAAATGTATAGAAAACAGTCATCATATATTACTGAGCACAATAGCTAACCTAACCTTACCTTATTTACCTAACCTACCCTATTCTAAAATAACCTTTAACCTGGCCAACTTAAATCCTAGGCTTTGGTGAACCTGAAGGAAACGATGCAAGGCTTACATATAACTGATAAAAGAAATTGATAACATATTCGGGACTTCAAAAGACAAAGGACTTTAAAAAGTATGAAATGCAAGAGCAAAATAGTTTATTTCATACTTTGCCAAAACCACTTTTGGCATTACCGGTACATTAAAGCGAATCATTTTATAGAACTCATGGAGTTCACACATTGCCAATGATATTCATTTCTAATTACCCGGGGATAATTTATACTAATTACATACATTGCTTATCCCACAGTTCCAAGCGGCGGCAAGTGCGCTACTGACCTCTTTTCGGAATGGTGCTCATGATATTTCATAGTATGCACTATAGCATAGTGAAGATATCTGGTGAATACAAAGTGAACAATATAATGAGAGCTTTTTGATATGTATATGTGTGATTTTACAGAGAGAAATTGACAAAATTATTACTGCTGTGCAAGTTTGTCAATTTTTTCGACATATACGAGTATTTTTTTTTTGCATTATTAATTTTATATATAGGGATAATAAAATTTTATAGTTAATGATATTGTCTGTTTTTAATTTTACAACTGACAATGTTTCAAAATCCTGGTAAAGGAAAAAATAATATCATTTGAATTGAAATAACTTTTTTAAAATGTAAACTTATGGGTGGTATTTACTGATAGTGTTCTTAGTAATTATTTAAAACCTGAGATTGTATTAAAACACATGTGTTAACAAATATATATTATTTATATTGCTATAAAAAGTGTTATTTTTAGTGTCGATGGACGAATTGTAAATATGTTTGAAAATAAAGTTAAATAAAAACATTTTGGACGTTGTTATTGAAAAGTAGTTCTACCATAATATTCATAACAATAAAATCAGACCCATCCCTTAGTTGCACGGACTTTTTAAAAATAAATATAAAAAAGTAATGATTGTTAAATGATCAAGGCCGTAGCCAGATTATAATTTGAGGGGGTTTGGGGGGCACACCCCCATTGCCAGAGGCTAGAAAAAAATTCTAAAGGATAAATGGTTCAAGAGCTTTCGGGAGTGTTTTTATGGCAACATAATCCTCTAAGTGCCTGAGGCAAGGAGAAATTATAAATATTAAACACCTCTAGAAGATATTTGAAGTGTTTTATGGAAACATAACTCCCTAACCGCCGGGGGACAAATTCTAAATATTAAAACACCTACAGAAGCTCTCTAAAGAGTTTTTTTTATGATAACTTTAGCCCCCTTACTGCCGGAGGCTAGGAAAAATTATATATATATTTAAACACATCTAGAAGCTCTCTAAAGTGTTTATTTATGGTAAGATAGTCTTCTAACTGCCGAAGGCTAGGAAAAATTATTTATACAAAACACATATGTGAATCCTTTGTATTTAGGTAATTTACATCTATTCCGTTTTCACGCAACTGAATCCAGTGGTCTATCACATACTTCCATGCATCTTAAGGTAGGGGCATCAGTATTGGGGTATTTTTTCTTATTTCCAAATGCTGTTGAATGTCGTTGATACGTTTCCATTTTTTGGACCTATTTACTTTTAGTGCGACAAAAACAATGTTCAATTTTAATGGAATGGCTCAGGTCAATAAGTGCCCAAGTAACAAAATACATGTTTTGGAAAACTAAAAAATATATTACCACATTGCCATTAGTTGGTTAAAAATGTCCAAAATGTATACGGTAATGTATTTGGTTTCACCATGCACAAAAATACCTTGCTTGTACAGGTATTTCAGTAAAGTGATTAATGTGTAGTAGTTATCAAAGTATATTTTATGGTTATGGTTATGGTTAGGTGTGATTCTCTTGTTAGTTTCTTCACAGCATTTGAGTTTGCTCCGAGATCAGGTTCATTTACAGAACTTGAATCGAGTTTGTTTTCCTGTACTGCGTATACTTCGAAACTTATAATTAAATCCTGATACTGAGCATGTACAAGTAGCTTGTATCACCATTTATGTGTATTGTTTTGCATGTATTAACTTAGATGCTGTCTATCTTTAGTGGTTACACCAGTGGCGTGTTGTCAATTCTGGACAAAGGGACGCAATGAGGCTACAATAAAGGGGGTCTGATGTCCACCATAGTTTAATTGGAAACTCACACTTTTTTTTTATGTTAAAAATTATTATGGGAAGAAAGGAGAGCAACACAAACTATGTATGGAATAAAACAAAATTGGTGAGCCATTGTAATTCCAACTAAAAAAAAAGAATAATAAAAAATGGTAAATTTACGATGGCCGAGGTTTTCTCTTGGGTTGTGGCCTGCAAATGAGTATGACCTTTGTCCAGCCTTATATCGTTTGAATCAGAAATTTTGTCTACACGTCATTATTGTTAGTAAATAGTAAGGTCAAATATATAATTTTCCATCAGCCCAATACACCGATAATAACTACACACTTCCCTAAATTATATTTATTATTATTATTATTATTTTATTATTATTATAGACCATTGGGAAGACCAATTAGAGGGGAGTGGGGATAACATTTAGAATGGACCTGATAAAGATAGTGTGTAATTAGATAGAAATCGATAGAACTGGCTAAAAAAAAATATCACTTATAAATAAACTACAATTAATTGAGGGGTTATGGTTAAAAAATAAATTATGTTGTAGTATAGCTTTTAAATCTAAATATCACTTTTGAAAAAAAAGTCAGTGACAGACTGACAGACATATTTGTAAAATCCACTATTTTGGTTTCATGTTCACATAAAACGTTTAAAAACTAGTCGTAATCTTGGGGTTGATTTTTTTTTTTCACTATCCAATACGTTCTCTTGATATTAGAAACTGAACATTTCTTTATTCATTCTCTTGTTTTTCTTAAAAGGAGAAATTCCATGAATAATATTTGTTAATAATCATGGCTATTGTTGTAAGTTAGTCCCTTACTGTAAGCGTATTATTTTTATTTGCATAACACATAGTAAATAAAATCAACGTTTTAAAAACAACAGACTGTGATTTCATTTTACAAAAGTATTGATTGTTGCAGGCCAAATTGGTGCTGTTGATTTTATATTTGACTATTGTAAAGAAAAGTTAATCAATTTTTTTACTCTGAAATGTCCGATAGCTATAATTTTCCATTTTGACTGTTGGTACGGTACTACCAATACCAAGGTAATTTAGCAGTTTTTATCATAGGATCATAAATAAGTGAGAATCAAGCTTAATTTATCATTTTTATTGTGTCATAACAAGGATTACATTTATTGACATTTGATATTTCCTGCGTGGTAACAAATGGAAAATGGTTTGCTGCAGTAGCATAGGAATATAATGCAACATCATTTTTTGGTAAGTATAAAGTTAAAAAAAAATCAGAATGCTATCTTATAAATAGTTCAGCAGTGATACTGTGTGATACGTCAAATAATACCACCCTTAATGTATTTTTTTAATTTAATAACTCAAGAATTTAGTTTGTCATCTATTTTTTGTGGAATCTAAGCAATAGTTTGATATGGGTGCACATGGATAAAACAACATATGCGTATGAACTCAAGGTGTAGGTTAATAAATCCTACTGCATAATTTGAAAACTTTGACTTCTAATGAAATGAATAGCAAATATTGAGAAATTATAATAATGACATATAGTGGCGTATTTGTTATTAAATTAAATACTGATATCATTCGATTAAGCTATATTAAGTAACTCGCTTTGCTCGTTGGGGGCTCCGTTCCCAAACCCCGGTGAGATTTCTTTGCAAGTGGATGTAGACTAATGTAATTCCAGAGCGTTTTTTTTGATAACTCTTACGTTTATCCACAAGGGACCCTCCAAAAAAAGGTCCGCACCGACTTTAAAGTTGCTTACCTTTTGAATTATTTTTTTTTGGGTGTTAAATTTTTTTAAAAACTTTTTGGAACTTTCCCGTCGGTTACAGGCTAGAAGCTATAGGTTTGCCTAATTTCAAGTTTCTAGCTTATCTAGAAGTTGGTTAAACATTAATGTCAATGAGTGAGTCAGCCATAGTGCTTCATAGTAGTATAATTTATATTTTATTTGATAGAATGTATGCTGCTTACAGCAATCATAAGGTAAATTATCTAATGTTCCACGTTCACATATTGTAATTTCATGAATACCCAATGTTTTGACAACTTCCTTATTTATAATTCTGTCTACTATATATAAACCTTCACAGGTAAATATATCCCTGATTGGTTGTTCAAAAAACCTTGAAAATTTTTCCCAAATTATGGATCTGTAAGGTAAAAAATACAATTTTTTGGTTAAATACACAATTATTTTGTTTGATCGCATTGCTTGTCATACTTCGAGTTCTTAAGTTCACACATTCAATAAAGTACTTTTGTGAATATCTTTCTCAATACTATTAATAAGTATACTATGGGATATGAAAATAAAAATAAAAATCTTAAAGAAAAATGTCTGTTTTAATTTATTGGGCGCCCAAAAATTCAACTCAATAGCTTAATGTGTTTGGTAAATTTTTTTTTATTGTGATAAATTTAACTATCCTGTCACTAAATCAACAGCTACATGAGACTTCCTTAATTCAAGACCTTTTAGGGTACCAAAAAAATCAATTCCTTAACTACGCTCACCACCGCAGACAGCTTCTAAGTAGTTGTGCTGTAGTCCGACTGATAATCTAGGATTTACCTATCCTGACTACCTGGTTCAAACTTACACCTATGAAATCATGGAAAGATCAAATACAGTTAATAAAATAACTGTTGTGACAGTGTAAATATTAGGTATACTGTAATTCAAACAAATAACTAATCCAAGCCAATCTGCAGCATGCTCTGTAAATTACAGGCTAAATTATATGTTATATATTGTTTGTATGGAACAAAATTAATAATTTTAAAATATATATTATTTACTTCACAATATTAAAATTATTCGGACTATTTTATTTTATTATCAATACATTACTTTAGCAAAAAAATAGATTGGGAGATATATCTATACATATCTATCTAATAACGATTAAACAAAATCAGGTTTAAAAAGGTTTTTTGAAACTTAGGTAAAATTAAACAGTTCAAAGTTTTATTTTAACCTAAAATATTCGTAGATTTGATTAAAAATCTGTTTATAACTCTTGCACAGTAATAATGTTTCAATTTGACATGTATAAAAAATTGATTAGCAAACATAACTTTGAGGATGGCAGAAGATAAACTGTATTGGCACTCTTTCACCTCTTGACGATCTCTCGTTGTTCCAGGTAAAACAATGGCTGGATAAGAAATTAGGTCTTTGGCCTGAATGTTAATAATGTCACCGAAATATTTCTGGAGACAAACTTCACCTTTAAAAGGTACTTGATGTATGAAACCTTTTATGTTTGTATTGTACTTTTTTTTCTTTTTATTTTTTTTTTTTTAATTCATGTTTGGACCATTATACTAGAAAGGAAACTTAATTAATTTGTCCAAATAAAATAAATGCATTAAAAGATTAATATTAATTATTTAAAAAGTAGTAAACACTAACCGATGGTTTTTTGTGTAATAATTGTTCTTAAATTTGGCAAGATAGAATAAAA
>JBCFYV010001877.1:30995-43601 GCA_039000515.1 Timema cristinae | reverse complement strand
AAAATAAAGTCTCAATCATTTTTTTCTCTAGGTTATATTACTTTTACTAGATGGATTAGTGAATGGTATAAAATATAGTATTTTTATTTTCTGAAAATAGATATGTTCGTTTATGAACTACAAAATGGCAACTTTACTTAGGTGGTAGAAAAAGGACCACGCTTGGGCCGAGACCTTTGGTTAAACAAAGACAACCAGTCCAGCGCCTGTAAGAACCCGAAAGAGCAAACGAAGAGTACAATGCCGTTTTACTATTCTTTTCTTTCTTTACACTGCTGTCCTCCCCAAGATAGTTACACATCCCTTCTGTGTGCTCGAGGGTGTTGTCTCTTGAAGAAAGAATGACAGAGTAAAAGAGGACTAGGCGATTGTCAGTTCACCGAGTATTTCCTCTCTATACTGGATGACTTGTCTCTGACGTATTCATCTAAGCTCCACCTCCCTCGCACACGCACGGGCTGCGCAACTTCAGACCTGGCATTGAGCTTTCAGATAATATCCTCTTAAGTATAAAAAAGAAAGTACTAGAGTAAGGATTACGAAAGAAAGAAAACGATATTGTAAGGGTCGACAAAAATAAGTGAAGTTGTCGGATGTAGTGACACCTTAAAGGCCCATCGATATCGTTTAAGGGATGGTGACGGGCTGGGTTTTTTCTTCTTATTTATTTCAAAAAGATTCTTAAGTTTCTTGGGAGGGGACTAAAGGTATTCAGACACCTACATAAACTCAATACTTCCCCTTCAACCCTGTTTCAACAGTCCTTTACAAATTTTTCTCTTCTAGGGGCGTTGGCATGGCTAGTGGGGCTGTTATGGAAAAAAAAATATTGGGAAGTTTTCCCTCGCATCTGAGCCTCGTGCGACCTTTAGACTCTTACCAACAGATGACGCTTGCCACCCGTGAAAATGACGGGCACACGCACACACACATACATGGGGATGGACGAAAAAGGGTGGAAAAAATTTCTAAGAAAAACTTTACACCCTCATCTACCCCTTCTTTTTTCTTTAAATAAAAAAGTCTCGAGACACAGCCCGTGCTACATGATGCAGCAAGTGACGCCGAGGTGTCAAAAACACGTCCAACTTCTGCTTAGTTCCCTTCTCCTTCTTTCTTCAACACCCCCTTTAGACGGGCTGGGTAAGGAGAGAGGGAGGGTGGTGTGAAAACTTTACTCTTGCGATGGGAAGTTCGAAGGGTAGTTTGCTCCGGGTGTGGTACAGCGTGCGAGTAGGGGATGTCTTGGGTGGTGGAGTTGGTCTCCCTTAGAGGATGTGTGATTTTTAAATAAAGGGTGGGTGACTACCCCTTTTTTTTGTTTCCCTCCATAGTTGGAAAGTAGAAGGGCGTGGTAATTGTTTGTTTGGACACACAATATGACAAGGTTATTTTTTTGTTTGTCCTTGTTAATGTTTTTAGCCTTAACTGTATTATTAATGAACATACCTGGAGGGTAGAAAAAGTTACTAGATCTGCTTTATGGCATTCATACGTCAAATCATGTGATATCAGCTGTCACTTTCGATAGAGAATATCAGTACTGCCTATACAAATAATATAGTAAAATGTTTTCAATCTTGACCACACTAAATATTTTTGAATTTATTAAAGGGGTTTTCCAAATGAATATTCTTATTAAAATAAAGGTTGTGTTTTTAAAAAACTAGAATGAGGGAAGTAATCCACACCTCCTTGAAATACATGTATTAAACTAAATGGATGCCCCACCGGAATTAAAACTCCCTACCTAATGCACCGCCAGGACTATTCTACTAATTATTCTACTATACCCAAAATCGTAAATAATTTAGTTTATAGAACGTAAAACTTCCTGTTTTTGTATTTTTAAATACTTAACGCATTCCCTTTTTATTTTTATGTAAGATTCCACCTTATATCCAAAGTAGTGCAACTATGTATAGAAAAGGTTGTGTTCTCTATGCACATTAGTAGTTTTTTTAGTTGATTTTAAATGTGTACAGATATTTGCGATTATTCCATATAGCACTCGCTATACTAGCTGTAAACTTGCGTCATTTTAACTACCACTTTATATCATCCTGTGTACTCGAAAAGTTAGCGCCGCGGACAGACTTGGCATGTTCCATTCTTTTGATAGTCCAGTAAACACGATACATTTAGCTTGAGCTTTAATTTTGAAAATACAGGGAAAAATGGGTTGGGAAAAGGGGGAGGGGTGAGTAGCAGCGGCCTTATAGCATCAAAACGACTGGAAATAGCGTAAGGGGGGGTTGAGTGGATAAAATGTCAGCCTCTAGATTACTTGGTGCATATTTTATTCACAAATCTATTATTTAAAGCTACCTGTGTCCTAAATCGAGGATATTTTAAGCCGTCCGAGGGAATTAGGGAGCTTGTGGGAGGGGTGGAAGTAAGGGGAAATAGATTGGATGGGGTGCATCAGGGCTGGATGACCCTTTTAAATATTTGAAACCTCAAACTGTTGATGCGCGCGTGTTTGTTGATCGATACCTTAGTTTACAAACGCGATGCCAATCGCTAGTAAATATGTACGTTGCTTCTTTGCCATGACACTCGCGTTTTGGCATAAGTGAGCTTTGCCTCAACTTTGCTTCCCATTGCGAATCTTATAGCCCATCCAGGCTCACCCATGTTTTTTAATTAGGTTTATGGGGGAAATTACGGGGTAGTTTCACAGAGAAATGTATGCTATAGAGAAGACATCAAAGGACAAAATATTCAGTTAGTTTTTTTGGGGTGGTTTTTACACTTGAGTCTCGATCATTTTAGTACTGTCGAGTGACCGCTTTGAACTCTAGTGTTTCAACTTTTGGTTTCCTTAGAAGCGTCGTTTAACTATGGCAACCAGTCCCTTAGTGTTGGCTATGTTTACCTTCATTTAATCATTCATCGAGTTAAAGTGTGGCTGTTCCGTAGTAGTTTTAAGATGAGGGGGGAGGGGGGTGGGATTCACAACAGACTTAAAACAGACACTAGGATAATAAACGCAGGCAAGAGCACAAACACTTGCTATAGAGGGGGATGGGGGGATAAGAGTCCCAGATTTTTGTATTAACAGTTTTAAGAAAACCATCCCAGACCAGGAGAGTTAGTTGAATGTCTGTAGGCCAGACTTTGATCAAAGAGGTCAGGTCGCTAATGTTAGAGTACCGGCGGGTACGATGGTATTTCATATTTAAAAAAAAATTGGACACATTTAAATATACCTTATCGAATGGTGGTCCAAATAGACATACTAATTTTTATAAGTATAATTTATAGCGCCATACGTGATAAAATTAGTTTTTTGTTTTACTTTGGACATCTTTGCCCCCAAAATAATAGACTAAAGTTGATCCAAAATCAAATTATTTTGTCCCCCTTGGGTGGCTATGTTTATTTCGATTCTAGCCGAAATAATATATCAATTTGTCCAAATATTACAAAGAAACAGAACAAACAGAAACAGTCATCACATTTCTCTTTTTATCTTAAAACGTAAAGCGCTTAATAAAAGATACATAAGACATAGTTTCTTAGATTATGTTAATTTAAGGTGGAACATAAAAAACACAAGATTCAGTGAAAACACCTGGTAATTAATTAACTAATAAAAAACACATTTAAAGTGGGAATGTAGGGGACGCGAGAAGAAAATCCAATATCCATATTAAAATCATTTTTTTTGCCTGAATAAATAAAATATGCTTAGATAGAAACATGGAGTTTAATCTTCTTCACATGATGATCTCAATAGTTGTTGAATATCTGTCTTGGCGGTATTATCTAAAAAAACTATTTAAACGAAGAGAAAAAGTTGTCATTACATTCCAGGACACTTGAGATATCTTAAAGAACTATCAATAACACCATGTGGAGGAAATTAAACTCCGTTTCTATTAAATTCTATTCTATTTTGACCAAAAATGATTTGCTATATATACTGAAATACACCACTTTTCTCGCGTCTCCCACCTCCCCCACCTTAAGGCAAAAAATTACTTAAACTGAATCGTGTTCATCTTGAAGCATTATAATAGCAATATTGACACCTAAATAAGTAAAATGAATAAATACAATAATTACACAAAATAAACATTATGATATACACATTATTTTTATAAGAAATTCAATTTAGGCTTAAACATTTCTAGTACATTTATATTAATTATGAATCATACATTTTGACAAATATATTATTTTGATAAGAATTGGAACTAATATTAACTAAATATATTTTCACAAACTATGCATAGCAAATTTGTTAACTATATTGAATAATTTTAACATAATATGTATTATATAATACAGATTAATTAAAGATTAGTAAATAGATTTAAATTTAAATTTTCTTATGTTATTTAAAAAAAATTGTTCCTAATCATTCGTTTGGTCCTGGGAGGGACAAGGCGGCACTGCCCCCTCTTGGAAATGATTTTTCCCCTGTAGTAAATATGCCTTCTCCTAGATATAGTTATTTCAAATCTTCTGATACTATCGAATATGAAGCTGAAAGATGACCTTAAATTAAACTCCAAATAAATGTTAGATGCATCCAATTTTGAAAAAAATTGCTGGCGAAGACCCCTCCAAATAGTTTCTAGAGGTATCTGTAAAAATGAATGCCAAGGAGCACTCTAAATAGCTTCTAGGGCAGACGTGTCACTCTTTTGACCATAAGGACTGCATTTCAGAAAGTTAGATTGTCAGCATCTTAAATGGGAAAACCTCAAAGTTTTGCTATAGTAAGGATTTTACATTAATACTTGCCGTATTTTTTACCCCCAAATTTGAATTTTTATATCTGCATAAAGTGTATGAGCGGTTGTAGATCGCTTGTTGAAGTCACAAAAATATGACACATGTGTATCTGTAAATGTGATCGTTCGAAAGTTTGTTCCCTTTCATGAGCAAAAACACACTTGTGTGCTGACAAATACTATACATACTTGATTCGCAAATTTAACCATTTTTTGGAATCGATCCTTAGTGAGTAATGAGTAAAATTTGGTACACATACGTTACCTAGTATATTTCAGCAATAATGACCAAATTCCAAATGTCATCTCAAATGTTGTATTCCTATTACTGTTATTAAAGGATTAATTGGGTCACATTGTATGTTGGTTCATAAAAAGGTCCGCGGGCCGCACATAAAATGAATCGGGCCCGCAAGTTTGACATGCCTGTTCTAGAGCCATCCGAATTTCAAAAGTAAAAAAAAAAAATCTTTTAGATGCATGTAATTTTGAAGCATTTTCACACGAGGAGCACTACAAATTGTGTTTGAAAGATCTTGGTTTTCAAAAAATTTGCAGTAGAAGAGCACCTCAAATATCTGCTAAAGGAATTTATAAAATAAATCCAGACGAGGACCATTTCAAATAACTTCCAAGAAGATCATATTTTCAAAATATAATCGGGTAAATACCACTTATATATTCTAGAGGCATATCCTTTTTGAAAGAAACTCGGGCGAGGATCAATCTAAATAGCATTCAGCATTCAAATTTAAAAAAAATATCTTGGGAAAGATCCCTTCAAATAGCTTATAGAAAATCTAAATTGGAAAAAAACAAAAACAAGGGGAGGTATATTTAAAATAGCTTCTAGACTCTGGGAAATTTTTGGAATTAGGATGCCTCTAAAGGAGGACTACTTCAAATAGCTCTAAGCAGCATCAACATTAAAAAAATATTAGGAGGGATGACTATTATAAATAGCTTTTCAAAGATTCTGATCTACGAAATTGAGGTAGGGACCACTCCAAATTAGTGATAGCGAAACCGAAGAGTGGGGTGTAGAGGGGATGTCATTGGCTCTCCTGGAATAAATTAGCCTCCCTCTTGAAATTGGAAGCTGAAAGACTTGATTTAAATAACTTCTAATTGTATTCAATTTTCAAACATGTTCCAGGTAGGGGGTCTCTTCAAATAGTTTATAGATGCATCCAATTTTTAAAAAAATTGCTGCAATGGATGTAAATAGATTACTACTAGACCAAATACAATTTAAAAAAATATATCCACATCATTAGTGTTTGTGTAAATGTATTATTTCTACCCGAGTGTATCACAAAGTTGATTGGCATGCGATGCAAGCTCTTAATATAGATTACAAATGTAAATAAGCAATATTTTAATGATAATTTTAAAAATAACTGGGTGCGTACCAAGCTTTATCGAAATTGGATAAAATTATCACTATTGAAAAAAATCTAAACAACTGGATCATTAACATTGGTCAAGATAAGGCATAGTAAAATATCAATATAGTAATAATTTAATTCAACCCGCTTCAGTGGCCGCGCGGTCTAACGCACTATTCTCTTGCTGGACTAGACTGCTGAAGACATGGAAAATCGACTCTGGTTGGGTGCAGTGAGGGTGGTTTTCCCTAAATGGTTTTCCACTCTACCTCCACACAAATTCGGGTGCATTTTCTATAATTAAGCTTTACTCATCCCTAAATCAGTAGTGTAATTAGTACATAGGCGTATAAACCGAACAAGTAGTGAGACGCATTAATAATTTTTAAAAAATCCAATAACTATACATTTTGTATACATTTAATTTTTAATTTTATTTTAGATGCACCTGACCTGGTTTATATGATATATGGGAACAAAGTCATATGACTTAAAATATGTGTAGCGCAGTGTTTTCCGCAGCGTGTTTAGGGGATGGGTCGCATTGTTTTTGAGGTTTTAGTTTTATACTTGTTTTAAGTGATTATAAGCAAGTTCAAAATTAAAATATAACTGTAAGCAGTTAAAATAATGGAAACTTTTAAGTTACTCATTGTTTGTTTTTAGTTATCCAGCCCTGGCAATAAACTTTCTTTTGTTTGGTTGAATGGCGTTGCTAGCTCAACTTCCAAAATATCAACCAAGCTCATTGATTCTATTTTGCGACCTTTTAGTTCCTTTCATGTAAACACTAATCACGAAATTTAATATAATTAAAAACAAGTGTTGGTGAGCAAGCGGGTTTAACATACTTTGGTTTGGTTTGTTGGTAATGGATAGGTAATTATTCGAATAAGAGCTGAATGTACTAGGGGTGATTTTTCTAAATTATTTTCTCATCTCCTTCCACGGAAATATAGATACATTTACTCTTTTAATCCTATCTACCTCAATAGTGTAATTAAATGTGGATATGCTGGATGGGTACTAAGACGAAGTGAAAAGATTAATCTATAAACTAGGATTAGAACACTTGAAGGTTTTTAGACAACTCTGGTTACCATTTTTAATACTTTTATGGCCTATATTTTTATTAAATGTGAAACACTAACCTGAAGAGGTGTAACGAAAATCTTTATTTTTGGAGCGTGACAAATGACCAAAATTGTTTATTTATATTGAATTTAAAAAATCCCTGACCAAAGGTTGAATGGATATTTTTAAAAATCTACACCATTATTGTGATGTTGTAAACTTGGTTGTAGATAGGTCTACATGAGAGATTCTTATATTAAAATCTTGACAATGCAAACCAATTTATCGAGTAAAATTTTTTAATTTTTAATATTTATAAGGCTTATGAAATGGTTTTTCCATTGCGCCTACTATCGAACCGATCTATACTCCTTGTATTAATAACACTCTAATGGGAATGAGGAATGTAGAGTTTCTAAGGAAGTTCACCCATATCTATGACCAGGGAGATAATATAACTATATAGGAAATAACTCGGCCTACGCACGGGGTTGAACCCTGAGCTCTAAGACACTGACAAGTCAGACTAGATAATCCTGATATTTATTCAATGTGCCCACTGATCCGGGTAATTTTATTAACTAATTTGACATAAGTTTTAAACTAAGTGCACTTAAATGAAATCAATATTTACCACACCAAATTTACTATCAAAAGCTAAAATTTAAGCAAATACTTTTAAATTACAAACATTCCATATTAATTTCTTAGAAAGCTTAGTTTTTTATTAAGAGTTCATTAAATAAATAAAAAATGTTTAATTTTTCCAAATGTATTAAAAAATCCTAGGCACCTCTAAAAACAATACACATACAATTTATTGCATAATAGTTCTTAATAGGCACATTCAAGAAGATCCCACACAGTGCCAAACAAATTTTACTTTCATAATTCTAAATAAGGATTCACTTATACAATATTTAATTTAAATTAGTAAAAATAAAAACAAATCAAGAATATATAATAGTTAATAAAATACCCCGAATGTGTATCATGTTATATACTGTTATGTTAATTCAGTAACAAATTCAGAATTTAAATTTGGATGATAAAAATATTGGTTATAAGGGGAGCCTCTGGAGGCTAGGAGGGCGTTCTTCCTGAAACACTATAGCATTGAATGCCCTCATAAGCTGTGTGTGGCCATACCTGTCGTAGTTGGATGATAGGACCATTACAAAGTTAGTTGAAACTTGAACTTTTGTATGGTGATCGGTAGTGGAACTGTAAATAAACGTTTTTTACATTTTTTTTATTGCAGCTATGGTATAAAAAAGGAACACTATATCAGTGAAACTGTATATTACCATGGGAAATAGAATATAGAAATATAAATTAATTTAACTATTACGATATAATGGACGAACGATATATTATGTTCCCCTCACTTAGGGTAACGCCCAGTAAAGCAGTAAGAATCTCATTTAATCAGCTGCCAGTGACTGAAGCTTTGAATATGAATCAAATTCATGTACATTAGGGATGGCTTTTCCATAACGGTCTTCCATCTTCTCCCAGCAAGCGAGAATACATTTCCGAAAGGCCTTAAGTTTCTCATCATTACCTCATTAAATTAATTTGTAAATATCTCGTAAGCTTAGCGGAAATTTTTGTTGTTAATGTTAAAGGATACCAAGCCATCAAATAAATGAATACAAATGTATGCAGAACATTTTAATAGTAATAAAGATCAGACAAATGAAAACAATAATTTGATAAAATTTGCTAAAATTATTGATCAGTTTTGATAAGAGATTATTTTTAAATATGATAAATGCTATTAAAATAGTCAGATAAGGTGATCTTGTGTATAAATAACAATAAGAAAATAGCTAAAAACTTCTTATCTATTTTCATCACAAACTGGAAAGTAAATATTGATAATTTATTTCCAGTGCTAGAACGCGTATTTTCACAGCTTTAAAAAAATATTTCTCTCTTCCTTTACTAGTCATTTTGTTCTTCAAACTAGAATCCATCCTTTACCAATACACCTACTGAATAGATTCTAGTTTTTTTTCCTCTTTATCAATTATTTGTAATGGTGCTGTATGGTTTGGTCGGGGGAAAGCGGGTAGGACAGGAGGGCACTACTGGGTGCTGTATGGTTTGGTCGGGGGAAAGAGGGTAGGACAGGAGGGCACTACTGGGTGCTGTATGGTTTGGTCGGGGGAAAGAAGGTAGGACAGGAGGGCACTACTGGGTGCTGTATGGTTTGGTCGGGGGAAAGAGGGTAGGACAGGAGGGCACTACTGGGTGCTGTATGGTTTGGTCGGGGGAAAGAAGGGAGGACAGGAGGGCACTACTGGGTGCTGTATGGTTTGGTCGGGGGAAAGAAGGGAGGACAGGAGGGCACTACTGGGTGACATTGTAAGCACTTCTTCCTCGCCCTGGCATCTCTCCTTTTGGAGCAGGTTTATTATATTTTACAATGGTGATGGGTCATTTACAACGTTGCTAGCTCCTCTAAGAAATCTAAATCTACTTCTTATAATGAATGGTTTTGTGGCGTGAAAACATGAGTCCATATTTGAAAGTAAAGCGCTCTTCTGCGGTGAATCGACATAACTACAATTTCCAATGTTCTAAAATGGACTGAATTTTGCCCTATCCTTGGTTCCCTCTAGTGTTATCTATTTCTCTATGATAGTTTTGAGTATAAGGGAGGATGGTGATACCACTGGGGAGAATACATTCTCAGTACACACTGCATGGATTAGAACTGAGACCTCCCAGGCACTAACAAACCGAACTAGACTAAATACTGAAATTTAGTCGGTGTGTCCCTATACTAGGTAAGGCTTCTTTCACTATTTTCAAGTCCCTCCCCCACGAAAGAGATGGAAAGATGGTTTCCCTCCCCCAATCACCTTCTATCTTACGTTTTTGTGTTTGTTTTTACTATTTGGTATATTAGATGATTTTAATCGTTTAGTTATTTTCTAGACAAAAGAATTGGTAATAAAGCGAGTGATACAAAATCTTAAAATACCTTATATTTTATTTACTATATTCATTTGGAATTTAAGTGAAATTTTATAATATATTTATTTTCTAGAATTTTTTTATATCCATAAACATTGATATTTTACATTATAAAATGGATTTTGACCCCCTCTTTCTTCCTCTTAACATTCTTACGTAATATAAGGGCGTTAGCGTGGCGTGGTGTTGGGGTTTGAATATATTTCTACGCAAATGTACATTTTAATCCACACTAATTTTTTTACTCCATACAAATGTAGGTACACTTACTTTATATTTTACCTTCCTCATGCCTGCCACATAGTTTTGTTAATACTTGTGTCCAAGTTTAGTATTAATGTTTACATTTAAATGGCTTACCTATCATTGTAAATTATTTGTACCTTTTAATACTTTTCAATTATTAACATATATAATTGAAATATATATTTATTTATTATATCTTAATTAAATGAGTGCCACAGTTCTCTGCTTCTTTTCCAAGTGCTCACATTGTCACTGAACTTTATTTGATATGAACAAATTATTTTAAATATGTCAAGACAATATAGATCAATAATTTAATATTTATCGGAATATTGCCACATTCGATTAAATTTGAGGTGGTATTGACAGGACATATAGTTTAAGGTTGGCAGTTTTTTTAACTGACACCAAAAATGTTGCTTTTTTTAAATTGACATAAAATTTTGCTTAATTAGATAAGTTTCATTTTTTTTTTTGTGCGCATCAGAATCTGGAGTTCTTGAATTATTGTAATGGGTATTTTTGTATTTGATAACTTTTCTTTTTTTAAATGTTTATTATAAATTGCTGCTATGCCATTTCATGTTATATAAATGTTCTTGTTGATAACACTACATATAGAAAATTAATCTTAAATGTCTACTGGATCCCATTGTCTGCGCCCCCATTACTCTTTTTTGAAACTTTACCACGTAGAACGGTAGTATATTATCAACCACCCCGCACATCCCTTGTCAGTGATGTCACACCGATCCACTGAGTCCGTCAGTATAGCGTCATAAACTGTCAATGTTTGTGTACAGGGCTTAGACCGTGTATGCAAATTCGCCCATTACCTTCTCAAAACATTGCCGCGTTATAATTAATTATTTAAATGATGTATTTCCTCCCCAACCCCAACCATGTTTTTTCCTCCCCCCCTCCCCCGCCCCTCATCACCACTGCTCTCATGAATATGTAATTAAAGCGTGGACGTGGAAAGGGGTGAAGGTAGGCCTGTCTGTAGTCACAAAAGTATGGTAATGACAGGGCCCGGTGCTTATTTCGCCTGCTCATGTTCACAAGGACAGGTTGGGAAGCGCCGGGGTAGTATGAAGCCTGCAGCACTTGGACGATGGGCGCGTGGCGTAAAGAATGAATTGCAGGCGTTTTCCAGGGATTCTGCAGCGCTGCGTCTATCGAGGGAGAATAACGTTTTGTCTAAGGGATACAACGCATAAGGCTAGTTTAGTAGAAATTACTAAATTACATAAATCCAGTGGATTTATAACGTGTTTGAGTGGAGTTGCCCAGCAGTAGAACATACAGGGGGGGAAGAAAATACAAAAAACAGAAAGATATATTTAGCTAAATTGTTTGCCCTCATTGAGTATCAAATTGAATTGGCTCTTTATACTCTTATGACACATTATACAAATTTTTTAAAAATTATATTTAATCTCGATATTGATATATTTTTAATCTAATGTATTTGTCTTTTTGCAGGTAAGAGAAGCTTGTTCGGAACTCGTCTTTGTTTCCAAAATGGGCAGGGGGGTATGTATAATATTTTATAGCTTATTTACAAATATATACAGGGGGGCCGAAACAATTAGTACTTTAAAATTATTACTTTAATTGAAAATTAAATATCCACTACTAAATAAAAGCAAACTACATACTGTACTAGGACTTTTTTCTCTTTTTAAGACGTCACTACGGGTGAGTTCGTCGGCGTCAGGCAAACATAAATACATTGTCCATCACTTTTCTCAACATAGATCTAGTTTTTTTCAGCCACACTCTGTATAAGGAGCTCGACTACGTGTTAAACGTGCGAGAGACGTTGGAAAATCACGCTCCGTTTAGGAAATAGTTTGATATTTTGAAATATAGTCACGTTTATATCAAGGTGAGTAGTCTCTATGGATTTAAAAAAAAACAACCTTGTTTTAAGTTCTATAACTTAAAACTATAATTAAAAAGTTAAATTTGCTCATTTATGAGGACGTTTCACGTGGAGTGTCTTAGTTATGACATCAAAGTAAATGTTAAAAACACAGATTAAACCTTCCTCAAATTAAAAGAATACTTTTTAAAAATAGGGTAAAATCATTTCTATTGTATAAATAAAATTGTTTTTTAATTTTTTGAAGCTTCATAACGATATTTCCATAGAAATGCAGCAG
>JBCFYV010001877.1:0-30895 GCA_039000515.1 Timema cristinae | reverse complement strand
AGATTTTCATAAACAATATAATTTATATAAAATTGTTCCTTTATAGCAAGGTCACAGGATATTACTTTTAGAAAATATTCTAAAATTGGATTGTACAGGTGGTGAAATTATATCAAAAGTAGTATCCAGATCGTACAGTTGGCAACACTGCGTCACGGGTCGAATTCATGTTTCGCGTGCTGTACTTGGCACTATCCCAGTTAACCCTCACATACGACATAACTAGGAGTACTACAGCTCAAACCAAACGTCGCGTCGGGGTGCGGGTTCTTTGTTTTACTTTAAAAAATTGAAACTAAAACTACTGAAGTCTTACCGCATTCTAATATCTAATATAGAGGAAACATTTAAAAAAAAATTGTTGGTTCACAATATTGGCTCTATCTGGTCTCTTTTGAACATTAGTCCCAACATTTCCGTATCCATCCGCTTTGCCTAGGATTTGTCAGTTAAAGTAGATTTAATTCTCTTTCCTTGCTAGAGGAATATGCGACTGCCATATTTTAGATGTAAATTCATTTCTAATAATAAATTTTTAACGCAGGATTGTTCCCTTTAATCGCGAGGGCTGGCTGATGATTTGGTTATATGTCCTATGCGCCTGAACAGTTATATAAATATCAAATATTTATATTGTCCTGGGATCATGAGAATATTGTGTAGATAAAGTTAGAAAAATAAACCTTGACATTAAAAAACCACCATCGACCATTCAAACACAGAGCTCCCTTTCTACCAACATAAATGAGTGTGGTTACAATCCAAGACTGCAAAATACGGTTGTGTGTTATTTTGTTTAAATGTTTTATTTTATCATGATACGTAAAATGGTTTTTATCTTACTCTAAATAGAAGCTCCACTGCATAGCTATTTTTTTTAAGATAATTAAGTATGTTTGCGTCGTTGTGGAAATATCGTTAAAAATGAACACTGATAATGTCCTCTTCTGACTGGGAAAGAAGTAAAATTCGAGCTAGGGGGATATTGAGTGAGGAGGTGGCGTCACCACACAGGGGAGACATATTCAGTAAACGGATAACGCCTTGTAATTCGCGGAGAGAGAAAAATTTAGAGGGGGTGGGGGGTTGAAAGCCTTTTCACCCTCCTTTCCCTGCTAGTCCTGTACCAACACAGCAACGTCACTGCCTTTCTCTCATTATCCCCGGCTGGTCACTCTAAAACGTGACCGCGCGAGTTGTGAGTAACCGCAACTCCATTACGCCCCCCTACCCTCCACACCAGACAAGACCACTATCCAACCCTCCCTTCCCCATTTCTTTGACTGGGTGGTCCGTGACGTTGTACACCCTACAGTGTTACGAAAATGTTTGTCTGGCCTGAGCCGACATTTTATAAAAACCATCCATTTTTGTGTCGGAAGGTTTAAAGTACTGTTCTAAAACTCGTTAATAAAATTGGAATTAATAACTGAACCGATTTTCAAAAATTCAACATTTTTAAAATTTTCAAGTTCTAAGAATTCTTGGTAGGCTACATTATTCAAAAATAAAAGTAGGCTCTATATAAAACCACAAGAAAGACTCCTTTTTTTTAAATAAAAAATTTGAAACGTTTTATTATTCCAATGAAGTTAATGTTTGTCTTTAAATCTTGTGACAAAGAAGTCTATGTGTGTCTGCAAGCAGAGATTGTTAAGTTGTTTTAATTGGTTGGTACTTTTAATGTGAAAAAACAATTTGTTAGAATACGTATTAGGGTTCGGCCAAACTGGCAAGCGAGCGCAGTGATTATCAATATTATTATTATTATTAGCATCGCGTCTTACTACCCGTTAAGATTGTACGCACTTACGCTAATGTGTAATGGTAGGGTGATTGTGAGATGAAATGGAGGACCTACAGTTTAACGTGGAATCCGAACCACGGTGGAGGCCTGGCATTCCCCACATTCACAAGATGTCTTGTCAGAGGTGAAGGAATTAGCAAATAGCTCTCGATAGTTGTTTACAAGGAGGTAAGGTTCGAATTTTGGCTCAGTGAACTGAGTGGTTTTGGACAATTGATTTTATTGTTGTGGTTTTCTCATCCTCTCTCCACGCTAGTGGTGATTTTTATTTGTAAAGACCTACTTTGATTATAATATTGAAGTATTTTAACCAGCTGTACATATATGTATATAGATTTATGATCTTACTACAAACGGTATAGTTTAATTGGTAAGTGTGCTAAACCTATAGATAGTAATAAAAATGTTATCGAAAGTTTTCCAGCACTCAATGGCCACGCCGAATACGGGCATTTTGATGTTAAATCCGGTTGGGTGCACTAAGGGGGGTTTTCATGACTAGTTTTCCATTCCTTCACCGCAAATGGGGTGCCCCTCATTTTAAATTTAAAACCTTCCCAATCCCTGACATTAGTGTAATAAGTACACCCCGTACAACCTAAACCCGGGGGGTAAGACGGGGTGCTAAAAAATAGAACGTGCTCCCGGGATTGCACTTTTGGTGCTTGAATTTTTTTACTTGCTAAAAAATATCAGTTTAATGTTTGTTTGGTAAATTGTGAGGTTCTCAGCACCCCTTTTCCTTGGGGCTGAAAATTTGGGTCTAGACTATCTGTCAAAATAACGTCGTAACGCCCCAACCCCCTTCCTGTTTTTGGTCCCATCTGTTTTGGGTGGCCCCGAGAAAACCCACTCTACACCACTCAGAGAGGTAAAAAAGGGGTGGGAGGAGGACTGAGGGGTGTTCTCCCCTGGGCATATTGTCTAACCCCCCCACCCCCCCCTGGAGGCTAAATAAGACCACTAAACCCCCTCTATCACCCGCTCCTTCTCCGGGTTCGAAGTGCGTCTAATCTCACAAATTTAAAAACATTAGTTGAAATGGACAGGGCCGCGGACGCTTCCCAGAAAAATTCTCTTCTGGCTTTTCATGTCTCTCCCTCTCCCCTAATGTTTACTATGGACAGGAATAGAGCGCGAGCTGTGCTTGTCTGAAAGCTGCCTTATGAGACAACGGATTAGATTAATTGCATAACAAAGTCAATCAAAATAAAAGTTAAAATTTTTAGCACCCTGATTAAAAAATACTATTAAGCTATTTTTTAATTTGGGTTTAATACTTTTAAAAATCATCCTTAAGGGGCCCCAAAGTTTAAATAAAAAAAATTTTAAATATTTTACTGTTACGCCAAAAGAAGTTTTACGTTATAAAATTTTAGCCCCATCCTTTATTACTTTATCTTTAAAATTGGGACGCAAAAAACTTGAATCAACACTCTACCCCTTAAAAATGGTGAATTGTAATGATTTAAAATCATTGAATCCTATTTTTCTTTTAAATTTTTTGTAACTTGTTTAAAAAAGTGTAATAAAAAAAATTGTGCCTTATCGAACTCTCTTTATGTCTAAGATTATACTTTCCCTTTTTCCCTTTTACCCAAGACCCCTTTTTTATGTCATTACGAAATAGTGAAGAAACCCACGGAACTTCTTTCGGCAGGAAAGAGGAAAGGTCGTTGGGTTTCATTTTAAAAAAAGTTATTTTGTTAGCTTATAAAAAATTTTGTACTTGATAGAGAAAAGCTAAAACTATTATAGTTATTTTCATCATAGCTCCATAACATACTTTTAAAAAGGTTTAAAAAGATAGTAATTTTACCCAAAATTTTTTTATTTTAAAAAACCCTAAAAAATTAGGTTGTTAAAGGAAAAAAAGCCCCGTTGGAATCTTTCGACTTTATTTTTGGGCTTCCCCCTATTTTCAAATAACCATCGTAAATTTAAAAATTTATTGCATTTGAGCAACTCTGGGGGCGGCAATTTCTTGAATACCAGGCGCCCTCTTTGTGGGGATTACACTATTGTTGACAGCTTGGTTGATGTTTCTTTAAAAGGGTTCGACATCCTATTATGGGATTACCATACAAAGGGTGACCTGTGGTCTAGGGGTAAGGTGTCAGACTTTTTATGCTGGCGGGCCGGGGGTCAATCCCCCGGGACCGGCACAGATTTATCGATTTCCAACCCCCCTTCACCCCTGACAAGACATCTTGTGAAAGTGGGGAAAGCCAGGGCCCCCACCGTGGTTTGGGTTCCCCGTTAAATGTAGGTCCTCCATTTAAAATTTGCAATCACCCACCATTCACATTACGTAGTGCGTAAACCCGAACGGGAGTAAGACGCGGGGTTTTTAAAAAATAAAACCCTACAAAAGGGGCAGAAATTTTTCTAAAAATACTTTTGTTATACAAAACGTTAAATTAGCTATGCTTTCAGTTTGCATTTTTCTGTAATATAAATTCTGATAGAATAACGATACTAGTACTTTAATTTTGTCAGTTTTAAACTCAGAAAAATATTTTTAAATACTTTTAGAGCTACCTTGCATCACAATGCAAATAGATGGGTTTAATTTTGGGAAACTGCACATTTAAAATATTATCCGTCAAGTTCTGACTTTGGGTTTGGTTAATACCACAAATGTTTGTTGAAGGGATCGTCGTCGGGTTTTTATTATGTGATGTATGAGCTGAATCTTGTTAATGCGTGTATGTACTTATCGACCTTAAAAACCCTCATCCGTACAATCTTTTGACACACTAATGAAGTGGAATTTACTGCCCGTGTAATGGGTTTGTAAAACTTTTTATTTTTCCCGACTTTTTTTTTTTTCATTAAAGGCTGAGGCATCAATATATAAATAGGTTGGTTCCCGATAACGAGCCAAAGGGGTTTTGAATCACTATTGGTCATACTGAGTTTTTTTTGTTTTCCATAAAACTGAGAGTAAAATTTTTTCTAAATTCAATCCCCTCATCCCAACACGTTAGCTTTTTTAAAAAAAAAAAAAAAAAAATTGAAAGAATTCTGTAAAACAAAGATTCAAATCATCCCATTCAATATAAAAAAAATTTTTTTTTTTTTAAATACAGTCCTCCAACGTATACCCCCCTCCCCTTTTTATCTTCCCCCTATTTTCATCTCTTTCCCTCTATAATTTTGTTTTCTGGGTGCAAAAGAGGGTATCCCCCAATCAAATTGTTAAAATAAAATTAAATTTTTCAGCTTCCCCACTTTCATTTACCCCCGTTTCCCCAAATTGTATTTTAATCTTTTTTTTTTTTTTTTGCGTTCCTCGTCACACTATTTCTCTTTTCTCCCCCCTACATCCCCGCCCCTCCACCAACCCCTTTCCTTCATTTTTTTTTTCCCCAAGACTATTAATATACTATCAATTTTTTAAATGGGGGAAAAAAATTAAATTTTTTCAAAATAATTTATAGCCTAGTTACTGTGAAATGTAGCTTTAATTGGTAAAAAAATTTTTTTAAAAATCGGTCCTAGTATTTGAGTTTTCCCATTAAAAAAAAAAAAATCAAATTTTTTTTAAAACTTTTGGGCGAATTTTTGGCGTGGGGTTTTTGTCATAAAAAAAAACCTTGCTTTTTTCCCTAAATAGGTTTTTTGAAAGAATTAAACCCCTAAAAAACCTTTATTTTTTTGGGAAAAACCGCTCCCCCCCCTGGGCCTAACTTTCACCAAAGGGGGGGGGGGGGGGGAAAAATCTTAGGGTTTTTTTGCTTTGGTTTTGGGTTTTTTTGGGACAAACTTAAAAAGTGATGTTATGGAAGTTTACAAAAATTTTATAAAAGGGACCTTATTGGAACCGCGACAAAACGGGTTTGGAAAACATATTTAAACCCGGGGGCCGACCTCAGTAGCCCAAAACACGGATCAAAAACCCCTTCCCTTTGGGGCAAGAGGGTTGCCCTCGAGCACCAGGATATGAGCCCCGGTTCTTTTCCCCCTTAGCCCCCCAAACGGGAAGGACCCTTTATAGATATTGATTTTTCAGCCCCCATAGCCTAAAAAAAGATAAATACCTCAAATTGGACTGGTTCCAAAAACAATACTGACAACTATTTTTAGGGATCAATCAGTTCTCTGTCCTATTTGGGTTTAAAAGCAAATAGACCTTTCATTTAACTTTCAATACTTATAAAGTTATTTTAAACAAAAACCCCCAAATTTTGAGTAGGGCTTTCAAAATTCAGCTATATTATTTTTACAGTGTGAAACGGTCCTGTTTTGAAAATTTTATCTTTTTGTCCCAAATTGCTGCCCTAACACTGGATCAAAATTGGACAAGGGATTCTTTGAATAAGGGTGAACGATCTCGGTTTCCCATGTACTGAAGATTGTTTTCCACTCTCCCTCCACGTTAATGCGGGGTACTTCTTCTAAATATAAATTTTATAATCCCTAAAACCCGTTTGCGTAATTAGTACATAAATATCTAACCTTAACGGTTAGCCTCGGTCTTATCACTTGAAAAACAAAGAGAAATACTAAAACTGAAGTAACGATAAGAAAAATATCATTCCTAAAAAAATATTTCTAGGAATTGTTTTTTGGTTGGAGGGTTGGGGAACTGTTCATTTCATTTGCGGAAAAATTTTTTAACTGTTATGGGAAAAAGGACCTGAACTTGGGCCGGGGAATTTTTTTTTAAACAAGGGGGAAAACATAAGCGCCTTAAAGAAAGAAAAACCGAATACATTTGTGCGTTTTATTTTTTTCTCCTTGAAATGCTTTTTTAAAGTTTATTACTGCGCAGGGAATTCACTCTTTGTGGTTTTCGAGTTTGTCTTTAAAGAAGATCCTTAAAAAGGACTTTGCTTTTTATTATGAGTTTTTTTAAATACTGGATTAGCCACTGGGAATCTTCAAAAGTTACCTTCCAAAAAGCAAGGTTCGCGAACATTAGACTGGCTTTGACTTCAAAAATATCCCTTAAGTATAAAAAGAAAGTACTGGGAGTAAGGATTACGAAAGAAAGAAACGATATTGTAAGGGTCGAAAAAAATAAGTGAAGTTGTCGGATGTTAGGACACCTTAAAGGGCCCATCGATATGTTTAAGGGATGGTGACGGGCTGGGTTTTTTCTTCTTATTTATTTCAAAAAAGATTTAAGTTTCTTGGGAGGGGGACTAAGGTATTCAGACACCTAATAAACTAAATATTCCCCTTCACCCTGTTTCAACAGCCTTTACAAAATTTTTCTCTTCTAGGGGCGTTGGCACTGGCTAGTGGGGCTGTTATGGAAAAAAAAATATTGGGAAGTTTTCCTCGCATCTGAGCCTCGTGCGCCCTTTAGACTCTTACCAACAGATGACGCTTGCCACCCGTGAAAATGACGGGCACACGCACACCCACATCATGGGGATGGACGAAAAAGGGTGGAAAAAATTTCTAAGAAAAACTTTACACCCTCATCTACCCCTTCTTTTTTCTTTAAAATTAAAAAGTCTCAGACAGCCGTGCTACATTTTGCAGCAAGTGACCCCGAGGTGTCAAAAACACGCCCAACTTCGCTTAGTTCCCTTCTCCTTCTTCTTCAACACCCCCTTTAGACGGGCTGGGTAAGGAGAGAGGGAGGGTGGTGTAAAAACTTTACTCTTGCGATGGAAGTTCGAAGGGTAGTTTGCTCCCGGGTGTGGTACAGCGTGCGAGTAGGGATGTTGGGTGGTGGAGTTGGTCTCCCTTAGAGGATGTGTGATTTTTAAATAAAGGGTGGGTGACTACCCCTTTTTTTTGTTCCCTCCATAGTTGGAAAGTAGAAGGGCGGGGTAATTGTTTGTTTGGACACACAAATATGACAGGTTATTTTTTGTTTGCCTTGTTAATGTTTTTAGCCTTAACGTATTTATTAATGAACATACCTGGAGGGTAGAAAAAGTTACTAGATCTGCTTTATGGCAATTCATACGTCAAATCATGTGATATCAGCTGTCACTTTTGATAGAGAATATCAGTACTGCTATACAAATAATATAGTAAAATGTTTTCAATCTTGACCACTAAATTTATTTTTGAATTTATTAAAGGGGTTTTCCAAATAAATTTATTCTTTTTAAAAATAAGGTTGTGTTTTAAAAAACTAGAATGAGGGAAGTAATCCACACCTCCTTGAAATACATGTATTAAACTAATGGTTTCCCCACCGGAATTAAAACTCCCTACCTAATGCACCGCCAGGACTATTCTACTAATTATTCTACTATACCCAAAATCGTAAATAATTTAGTTTATAAACAAAAAACTTCTGTTTTTGTATTTTTAAATACTTAACGCTTTCCCCTTTTTATTTTTATGTAGATTCCACTTATACCCAAAGTAGTGCACTATGTATAGAAAAGGTTGTGTTCTCTATGCACATTAGTAGTTTTTTTTAGTTGATTTAAATGTGTACAGATATTTCGATTTTTCCATATAGCAATCGCTATACTGCTGTAAACTGCGTCTTTTTAAAACTCCATTTATATCATCTGGTGTACTCGAAAAGTTAGCGCCGCGGACAGACTTGGTCTGTTCCATTTTTTTTGATAGTCCAGTAAACACGATACATTTAGCTTGACTTTAATTTTGAAAATACAGGGAAAAATGGGTTTGGGGAAGGGGGGGGGGGGGTGAGTCGCGGCCTTATAGCATCAAAACGATGGAAATAGCGTAAAGGGGGGTTGATGGATAAAATGTCAGCCTCTAGATTCTTGGTGCATATTTTATTCAAAAAATCTATTATTTAAAGCTACCTGTGTCCTAAATCGGGATATTTTAAGCCGTCCGAGGAATTAGGGAGCTTTGGGAGGGGTGAAGTAAGGGGAAATAGATTGGATGGGGTGCATCAGGGTGGATGACCCTTTTAAATATTTGAAACCTCAAACTGTTGATGCGCGCTGTTTGTTGATCGATACCTTAGTTTACAAACGCGATGCCAATCGCTAGTAAATATGTACGTTGCTTCTTTGCCATGACACTCGCGTTTTGGCATAAGTGAGCTTTGCCTCAACTTTGCTTCCATTGCGAATCTTATAGCCCATCACAGGCTCACCATTTTTTTTAATTAGGTTTTATGGGGGGAAATTACGGGGTAGTTTAAAGAAAAATGTATGCTATGAGAAAAACATCAAAGGACAAAATATTCAGTTAGTTTTTTTGGGTGGTTTTTACACTTTTTCTCGATCATTTTGGTATGTCGAGTGACCGCTTTGATCTCTAGTGTTTCAACTTTTGGTTTCCTTAAAAGCGTCGTTAACTATGGCAACCAGTCCCTTAGTGTTGGCTATGTTTACCTTCATTTAATCATTCATCGAGTTAAGTGTGGCTGTTCGTAGTAGTTTTAAGATCAGGGGGGAGGGGGGTGGCATTCACAACAGACTTAAAACAGACACTAGGATAATAAATGCAGGCAAGAGCACAAACACTTGCTATAGAAGGGGATGGGGGGATAAGAGTTCCAGATTTTTGTAATTAACAGTTTTAAGAAAACCATCCCAGACCAGGAGAGTTAGTTGAATGTCTGTAGGCCTGACTTTGATCAAGAGGTCAGGTCGCTAATGTTAGAGTACCGGCGGGTTACGATGGTATTTCATATTAAAAAAAAAATTGGACATATTTAAATATACCTTATCGAATGGTGGTCCAAATAGACATGCTAATTTTTTATAAGTATAATTTATAGCGCCATACGTGATTAAAATTAGTTTTTTGTTTTACTTTGGACATCTTTGCCCCAAAATAATAGACTAAAGTTGATCAAAAATCAAATTATTTTGTCCCTCTTGGGTGGCTATGTTTATTTCGATTCTAGCCGAAATAATATATCAATTTGTCAAATATTACAAAGAAACAGAACAAACAGAAACAGTCATCACATTTCTCTTTTTATCATAAAACGTAATAGCGCTTAATAAAAGTATTCATAAGACATAGTTTCTTAGGATTATGTTAATTTAAGGTGGAACAAAAAAAACAAAATTCAGGAAAACCCCTTTGGTAATTAAAACTAATAAAAAACATTAAAGTGGGAAGTAGGGGACGCGAGAAGAAAATCCAATATCCATATTAAAAACATTTTTTTTGCCTGAATAAATAAATATGCTTAGATAGAAACATGGAGTTTAATCTTCTTCACATGATGATCTCAATAGTTGTTGAATATCTGTATTGGCGGTATTATCTAAAAAACTATTTAAACGAAGAGAAAAAGTTGTCATTACATTCCAGGACACTTGAGATATCTTAAAGAACTATCAATAACACCATGTGGAGGAAATTAAACTCGTTTCTATTAAATTCTATTCTATTTTGACCAAAAATGATTTGCTATATATACTGAAATACACCACTTTTCTCGCGTCTCCCACCTCCCCCACCTTAAGGCAAAAAATTACTTAAACTGAATCATGTTCATCTTGAAGCATTATAATAGCAATATTGACACCTTAAATAAGTAAAATGAATAAATACAATAATTACACAAATAAACATTATGATATACACATTATTTTTATAAGAAATTCAATTTAGGCTTAAAAATTTTCTAGTACATTTATATTAATTATGATCATACATTTTGACAAATATATTATTTTGATAAGAATTGGAACTAATATTAACTAAATATATTTTCACAAACTATGCATAGCAAATTTGTTAACTATATTAAATAATTTTAACATAATATGTATTATATAATACAGATTAATTAAGAGTTAGTAAATAGATTTAAATTTAAATTTTCTTATGTTATTTAAAAAAAAGTTCCTAATCATTCGTTTGGTCCTGGGAGGGACAAGGGGGCACTGCCCCTCTTGGAAATGATTTTTCCCCTGTATTAAATATGCCTTCTCCTAGATATAGTTATTTCAAATCTTCTGATACTATCGAATATGAAGCTGAAAGATGACCTTAAATTAAACTCCAAATAAATGTTAGATGCATCCAATTTTGAAAAAATTGCTGGCGAAGACCCCTCCAAATAGTTTCTAGAGGTATCTGTAAAAATGAATGTCAAGGAGCACTCTAAATAGCTTCTAGGGCAGACGTGTCACTCTTTTGACTTAAGGGCAGCATTGAACATTTAAAATAATAAGAGGGCTGCATTTCAGAAAGTTAGATTGTCAGCATCTTAAATGGGAAAACCTCAAAGTTTTGCTTTTAGTAAGGATTTTACATTAATACTTGCCGTATTTTTTACCCCCAAATTTGAATTTTTATATCTGCATAAAGTGTATGAGCGGTTGTAGATCGCTTGTTGAAGTCACAAAAATATGACACATGTGTATCTGTAAATGTGATCGTTCGAAAGTTTGTTCCCTTCCATGAGCAAAAACACACTTGTGTGCTGACAAATACTATACATACTTGATTCGCAAATTTAACCATTTTTTGGAATCGATCCTTAGTGAGTAATGAGTAAAATTTGGTACACATACGTTACCTAGTATATTTCAGCAAATAATGACCAAATTCCAAATGTCATCTCAAATGTTGTATTCCTATTACTGTAATTAAAGGATTAATTGGGTCACATTGTATGTTGGTTCATAAAAAGGTCCGCGGGCCGCACATAAAATGAATCGGGCCGCAAGTTTGACATGCTGTTCTAGAGCCATCCGAATTTCAAAAGTAAAAAAAAATAATCTTTTAGATGCATGTAATTTTGAAGCATTTTCACACGAGGAGCACTACAAATTGTGTTTGAAAGATCTTGGTTTTCAAAAAATTTGCAGTAAGAAGAGCACCTCAAATATTGCTAAAGGAATTTATAAAATAAATCCAGACGAGGACCATTTCAAATAAATTCCAAGAAGATCATATTTTCAAAATATAATGGGGTGAATACCACTTATATATTCTAGAGGCATATCCTTTTGAAAGAAACTCGGGCGAGGATCAATCTAATAGCATTCAGCATTCAAATTTAAAAAAAAATAATCTTGGGAAAGATCCCTTCAAATAGCTTATAGAAAATCTAAATTGGAAATAACAAAAACAAGGTGAGGTATATTTAAATAGCTTCTAGACTCTGGGAAATTTTTGGAATTAGGATGCCTCTAAAGGAGGACTACTTCAAATAGCTCTAAGCAGCATCAACATTTAAAAAATATTAGGAGGGATGACTCTTTATAAATAGCTTTTCAAAGATTCTGATCTACGGAATTGAGGTAGGGACCACTCCAAATTAGTGATAGCGAAACCGAAGAGTGGGGTGTAGAGGGGATGTCATTGGCTCTCCTGGAATAAATTAGCCTCCCTCTTGAAATTGGAAGCTGAAAGACTTGAATTAAATAACTTCTAATTGTATTCAATTTTCAAACATGTTCCAGGTAGGGGGTCTCTTCAAATAGTTTCTAGATGCATCCAATTTTTAAAAAAATTGCTGCAATGGATGTAAATAGATTGCTACTAGACCAAATACAATTTAAAAAAATATATCCAATCATTAGTGTTTGTGTAAATGTGTTATTTCTACCCGAGTGTATCACAAAGTTGATTGGCATGCGATGCAAGCTCTTAATATAGATTACAAATGTAAATAAGCAATATTTTAATGATAATTTTAAAATAACTGGGTGCGTACCAAGCTTTATCGAAATTGGATAATAATTATCACTATTGAAAAAAATCTAAACAACTGGTTCATTAACATTGGTCAAGATAGGGCATAGTAAAATATCAATATAGTAATAATTTAATTCAACCCGCTTCAGTGGCCGCGCGGTCTAACGCACTATTCTCTTGCTGGACTAGACTGCTGAAGACATGGAAAATCGACTCTGGTGGGTGCAGTGAGGGTGGTTTTCCCTAAATGGTTTTCCACTCTACCTCCACACAATTCGGGTGCATTTTCTATAATTAAGCTTTACTCATCCCTAAATCAGTAGTGTAATTAGTACATAGGCGTATAAACCGAACAAGTAGTGAGACGCATTAATAATTTAAAAAAAAAACCATAATAACTATACATTTTGTATACATTTAAATTTTAAATTTATTTTATGATCCACCTGACCTGGTTTATATGATATATGGGAACAAAGTCATATGACTTAAAATATGTGTAGCGCAGTGTTTTCCGCAGCGTGTTTAGGGGATGGGTCGCATTGTTTTTGAGGTTTTAGTTTTATACTTGTTTTAAGTGATTTATAAGCAAGTTCAAAATTAAAATATAACTGTAAGCAGTTAAAATAATGGAAACTTTTAAGTTACTCATTGTTTGTTTTTAGTTATCCCTGGCAATAAACTTTCTTTTGTTTGGTTGAATGGCGTTGCTAGCTCAACTTCCAAAATATCAACCAAGCTCATTGATTCTATTTTGCAACCTTTTAGTTCCTTTCATGTAAACACTAATCACGAAATTTAATATAATTAAAACAAGTGTTGGTGAGCAAGCGGGTTTAACATACTCTGGTTTGGTTTGTTGGTAATGGATAGGTAATTATTCGAATAGAGCTGAATGTACTAGGGGTGATTTTTCTAAATTATTTTCTCATCTCCTTCCACGGAAATATAGATACATTTACTCTTTTAATCCTATCTACCTCATTAGTGTAATTAAATGTGGATATGCTGGATGGGTACTAAGACGAAGTGAAAAGATTAATCTATAAACTAGGATTAGAACACTTGAAGATTTTTAGACAACTCTGGTTACCATTTTTAATACTTTTATGGCCTATATTTTTATTAAATGTGAAACACTAACCTTAAGAGGTGTAACGAAAATCTTTATTTTTGGAGCGTGACAATGACCAAAATTGTTTATTTATATTGAATTTAAAAATCCTCTGACCAAAGGTTGAATGGATATTTTTTTAAATTTACACCATTATTGTGATGTTGTAAACTTGGTTGTAGATAGGTCTACATGAGAGATTCTTATATTAAAATCTTGACAATGCAAACCAATTTTATCGAGTAAAATTTTTTAATTTTTAATATTTATAAGACTTATGAAATGGTTTATCCATTGCGCCCTAATATCGAACCGATCTATACTCCTTGTATTAATAACACTCTAATGGAATGAGGAATGTGGAATGTGAGAGTTTCTAAGGAAGTTCACCCATATCTCTGACCAGGGAGATAATATAACTATATAGGAAATAACTCTGCCTACGCACGGGGTTGAACCCTGAGCTCTAAGACACTGACAAGTCAGACTAGATTAATCCTGATATTTATTCAATGTGCCCACTGATCCGGGTAATTTTATTAACTAATTTGACATAAATTTTAAACTAAGTGCACTTAAATGAAATCAAAAATATCTACCACACCAAATTTACTATCAAAAGCTAAAATTTAAGCAAATACTTTTAAATTACAAACATTCCATATTAATTTCTTAGAAAGCTTAGTTTGTTATTAAGAGTTCATTAAATAAATAAAAAATGTTTAATTTTTCCAAATGTATTAAAAAAATCCTAGGCACTTCAAAAAACAATACACATATATTTATTGCATAATAGTTCTTAATAGGCACATTCAAGAAGATCCCACACAGTGCCAAACAAGTTTTACTTTCATAATTCTAAATAAGATTCACTTATACAATATTTAATTTAAATTAGTAAAAATAAAAACAAATCAAGAATATATAATAGTTAATAAAATACCCCGAATGTGTATCATGTTATATACTGTTATGTTAATTCAGTAACAAAATCAGAATTTAAATTTGGATGATAAAAATATTGGTTATAAGGGGAGCCTCTGGAGGCTAGGAGGGCGTTCTTCCTGAAACACTTTAGCATTGAATGCCCTCATAAGCTGTGTGTGGCCATACCTGTCGTAGTTGGGATGATAGGACCATTACAAAGTTAGTTGAAACTTGAACTTTTATATGGTGATCGGTAGTGGAACTGTAAATAAGCGTTTTTACATTTTTTTTATTGCAGCTATGGTATAAAAAAGGAACACTATATCAGTGAAACTGTATATTACCATGGAAATAGAATATAGAAATATAAATTAATTTAACTATTACGATATAATGGACGAACGATATATTATGTTCCCCTCACTTAGGGTAACGCCCAGTAAAGCAGTAAGAATCTCATTTAATCAGCTGCCAGTGACTGAAGCTTTGAATATGAATCAAATTCATGTACATTAGGGATGGCTTTTCCATAACGGTCTTCCATCTTCTCCCAGCAAGCGAGAATACATTTCCGAAAGGCCTTAAGTTTCTCATCATTACCTCATTAAATTAATTTGTAAATATCTAGTAAGCTTAGCGGAAATTTTTGTTGTTAATGTAAAAGGATACCAAGCCATCCAATAAATGAATACAAATGTATGCAGAACATTTTAATAGTAATAAAGATCAGACAAATGAAAACAATAAGTTGATAAAATTTGCTAAAATTATTGATCATTTTGATAAGAGATTATTTTTAAATATGATAAATTCTATTAAAATAGTCAGATAAGGTGATCTTGTGTATAAATAATAAGAAAATAGCTAAAAACTTCTTACCTATTTTCATCACAAACTGAAAAGTAAATATTGATAATTTATTTCCAGTGCTAGCACGCGTATTTTCACAGCTTTAAAAAAATATTTCTCTCTTCCTTTACTAGTCATTTTGTTCTTCAAACTAGAATCCATCCTTTACTAATACACCTACTGAATAGATTCTAGTTTTTTTTTCCTCTTTATCAATTATTTGTAATGGTGCTGTATGGTTTGGTCGGGGAAAGAGGGTAGGACAGGAGGGCACTACTGGGTGCTGTATGGTTTGGTCGGGAAAGAGGGGAGGACAGGAGGGCACTACTGGGTGCTGTATGGTTTGGTCGGGGAAAGAGGGGAGGACAGGAGGGCACTACTGGGTGCTGTATGGTTTGGTCGGGGAAAAGAGGGTAGGACAGGAGAGCACTACTGGGTGCTGTATGGTTTGGTCGGGAAAAGAGGGAGGACAGGAGGGCACTACTGGGTGCTGTATGGTTTGGTCGGGGAAAAGAGGGGAGGACAGGAGGGCTCTACTGGGTGCTGTATGGTTTGGTCGGGGGAAAGAGGGGAGGACAGGAGGGCACTACTGGTGCTGTATGGTTTGGTCGGGGAAAGAGGGGAGGACAGGAGGGCTCTACTGGGTGCTGTATGGTTTGGTCGGGGGAAAGAGGGTAGGACAGGAGGGCACTACTGGGTGCTGTATGGTTTGGTGGGGGGAAAGAGGGTAGGACAGGAGGGCACTACGGGGTGCTGTATGGTTTGGTCGGGGAAAGAGGGGAGGACAGGAGGGCACTACTGGGTGCTGTATGGTTTGGTCGGGGGAAAGAGGGGAGGACAGGAGGCACTACTGGGTGCTTTTATGGTTTGGTCGGGGAAAGAGGGGAGGACAGGAGGGCACTACTGGGTGACATTGTAAGCACTTCTTCCTCACCCTGGCATCTCTCCTTTTGGAGCAGGTTTATTATATTTTACAATGGTGATGGGTCATTTACAACGTTGCGAGCTCCTCTAAGAAATCTAACTCTACTTCTTAAATGAATGGTTTTGTGGCGTGAAAACATGAGTCCATATTTGAAAGTAAAGCGCTCTTCTGCGGTGAATCGACATAACTACAATTTCCAATGTTCTAAAATGGACTGAATTTTGCCTATCCTTGGTTCCCTCTAGTGTTATCTATTTCTCTATGATAGTTTTGAGTATAAGGGAGGATGGTGATACCACTGGGGAGAATACATTCTCAGTACACACTGCATGGATTAGAACAGAGACCTCCCAGGCACTAACAAACCGAACTAGACTAAATACTGAAATTTAGTCTGTGTGTCCTATACTAGGTAAGGCTTCTTTCACTATTTTCAAGTCCCGCCCCCACGAAAGAGATGGAAAGATGGTTTCCCTCCCCCAATCACCTTATATCTTACGTTTTTGTGTTTGTTTTTACTATTTGGTATATTAGATGAATTTAATCGTTTAGTTATTTTCTAGACAAAAGAATTGGTAATAAAGCGAGTGATACAAAATCTTAAAATACCTTATATTTTATTTACTATATTCATTTGGAATTTAAGTGAAATTTATAATATATATATTTTCTAGAATTTTTTTATATCCATAAACATTGATATTATACATTATAAAATGGATTTTGACCCCCTCTTTCTTCCTCTTAACATTCTTACGTAATATAAGGGCGTTAGCGTGGCGTGGTGTTGGGGTTTGAATATATTTCTACGCAAATGTACATTTTAATCCACACTAATTTTTTTTACTCCATACAAATGTAGGTACACTTACTTTATATTTTACCTTCCTCATGCCTGCCACATAGTTTTGTTAATACTTGTGTCCAAGTTAGTATTATGTTGACATTTAAATGGCTTACCTATCATTGTAAATTATTTGTACCTTTTAATACTTCTCAATTATTAACATATATAATTGAAATATTTATTTATTATATCTTAATTAAATGAGTGCCACAGTTCTCTGCTTCTTTTCCAAGTGCTCTCATTGTCACTGAACTTTATTTGATATGAACAAATTATTTTAAATATTTCAAGAGAATATAGATCAATAATTTAATATTTATCGGAATATTGCCACATTCGATTAAATTTGAGGTGGTATTGACAAGACATATAGTTTAAGGTTGGCAGTTTTTTTAACTGACACCAAAAATGTTGCTTTTTTTAAATTGACATAAAATTTTGCTTAATTAGACAAGTTTCATTTTTTTGCTGTGCGCATCAGAATCTGGAGTTCTTGAATATTGTAATGGGTATTTTTTGTATTTGATAACTTTTCTTTTTTTAAATGTTTATTATAAATTGCTGCTATGCCATTTCACATTATATAAATGTTCTTGTTGATAACACTACATATAGAAAATTAATCTTAACATGTCTACTGGATCCCATTGTCTGCGCCCCCATTACTCTTTTTTGAAACTTTACCACGTAGAACGGTAGTATATTATCAACCACCCCGCACATCCCTTGTCAGTGATGTCACACCGATCCACTGAGTCCGTCAGTATCGCGTCATAAACTGTCAATGTTTGTGTACAGGGCTTAGACCGTGTATGCAAATTCGCCATTACCTTCTCAAAACATTGCCGCGTTATAATTAATTATTTAAATGATGTATTTCCTCCCAACCCCAACCATGTTTTTTCCTCCCCCCTCCCCCCACCCCCCTCATCACCACTGCTCTCATGAATATGTAATTAAAGCGTGGACGTGGAAAGGGGTGAAGGTAGGCCTGTCTGTAGTCACAAAAGTATGGTAATGACAGGGCCGGTGCTTATTTCGCCTGCTCATGTTCACAAGGACAGGTTGGGAAGCGCCGGGGTAGTATGAAGCCTGCAGCACTTGGACGATGGGCGCGTGGCGTAAAGAATGAATTGCAGGCGTTTTCCAGGGATTCTCCAGCGCTGCGTCTATCGAGGGAGAATAACGTTTTGTCTAAGGGATACAACGCATAAGGCTAGTCTAGTAGAAATTACTAAATGACATAAATCCAGTGGATTTATAACGTGTTTGAGTGGAGTTGCCCAGCAGTAGAACATACAGGGGGGGAAGAAAATACAAAAAACAGAAAGATATATTTAGCTAAATTGTTTGCCCTCATTGAGTATCAAATTGAATTGGCTCTTTATACTCTTATGACACATTATACAAATTTTAAAAATTATATTTATCTCGATATTGATATATTTTTAATCTAATGTATTTGTCTTTTGCAGGTAAGAGAAGCTTTTTCGGAACTCGTCTTTGTTTCCAAAATGTGCAGGAGGGTATGTATATATTTATAGCTTATTTACAAATATATACAGGGTGGGGCCGAACAATTAGTACTTGAAAATTATTACTTTAATTGAAAATTAAATATCCACTAGCTAAATAAAAGTAAACTACATACTGTACTAGGACTTTTTCACTTTTTCAAAACGTCACTTGAGTGAGTTTGTCGGGCGTCAGGCAAACATAAATACATTGTCCATCACTTTTCTCAACATAGATCTAGTTTTTTTCAGCCACACTCTGTATAAGGAGCTCGACTATCGTGTTAAACGTGCGAGAGACGTTGGAAAATCACGCTCCGTTTAGGAAATAGTTGATATTTTGAAATATGAGTCACGTTTATATCAGAGGTGACAAGTCTCTATGGGATTAAAAAAAAACCTTGTTTTAAGTTCTATAACTTAAAACTATAATTAAAAAGTTAAATTTGCTCATTTATGAGGACGTTTCACGTGGAGTGTCTTAGTTATGACATCAAAGTAAATGTTAAAAACACAGATTAAACCTTCCTCAAATTAAAAGTAATAACTTTTTAAAAATAGGGTAAAATCATTTCTATTTGTATAAAATAGAAGATTGTTTTTTAATGGTTTTGAAGCTTCATAACTGATATTACCATAAGAAATGCAGCAGTGTGAACATATTTCTCTTGGAGTAACCGGCACCCTTATAAAAGCCAACTCACAATGCGTGGAAGACTGCATACACTCCCTTACAACTGTTGTTTAATATAAAACATTTATTTTTAACACACCCATATTTTCGGAATATATTTAAAAACGACTTAACTACTTTTAAATTCTGAAATATTTTGCTATTCTTCTTTGTCCTTTGAAAATGTTTATAACCAAACAAAAAATTATTATACACGATAAGTGTTATATTATCTTGGGAGTATTATATTATTGTTTTGGGAGTAACTTGTGAATGTTAAAATACTAATTTGTGAGGAACTAGTAGGAGTTGTATAATTATTTATGAATGACTTGTAGGGGGTTGTATAATTATTTATGAATGACTTGTAGGGGAGTTGTATAATTATTTATTAACGACTTGTAGGGGGTTGTATAATTATTTATGAATGACTTTTAGGGGGTTGTATAATTATTTATGAATGACTTGTAGGGGAGTTGTATAATTATTTATGGATGACTTGTAGGGGGTTGTATAATTATGTATGAGGGACTTGTAGGGGGGTCGCATAATTATTTATGATACACTTGTAGGGGGGCTGCATATATTTATAATCCTGATTAGCAGCACTTAAAAAAAACCTTTCCAACATTGAATACCTATATGAAGTGAATTATGATGAGGTAGTTAAGTCTGACCAAATAAGTACTCTTGTATTTGTTAATGAAACTTAGAAATAACCCCCTACCCCTACCCCAACCACCACACTGACTCGACAGCATTATAAAAACTGCAAAATTAACAAAAAAACATATTTTCCCCCCCCTTCAAAGTGTGCAGCTTTTTTTTTTTCCACTCTAGAGGTTTCAACATTTAATTACCTTGTGGGCGAGGCTAAATCCTCGTTCTTTGCTCCTTTCCCCCCTCCCCCCTCTCCCTCTCCCATACCCTTCCCACCACTGCCACTGGTAGGGAAGTCCAGCAGACGGTGAAATGTGCTGCATTCCATAAAAAGGCTAGGCGATAACATGCGTGATTCGCGAGCAAAGTGGAGAATTGAACTGAAGCTCCTTAAATAAACTTTTGACTTTCTGTATTTTCAACATTTTTTGGCAGCTATTTTAAAGTGAATAATTATAGAACCGCCACAGCACCCAGATACCACTACCGTTAATTAATCACTTTAAAAGAGTAACACACCGATTACACCGATGATAAACTTTCGACAGTGCCCGGGATCGACCCCGGAACTCTTTAATTCAGTAGTCATTCACGATACTGATTGAGATAAGGTGTCTGACTTTTCTTAAATATGTATTTATCATTTTTAATCTATAGGCACAATGTTATTTTATTAATTGGAGGTTTTAATTGATGATTAAGAGTTATCACAAGATATTTACTAATGTTAATCCAAGGCTTGGGTTCTAGTATTTTTTTTAGCAGTTTAATATTTATTGAATCAAAAAAAACCCCCAAACAAACCGTTAAAGGGGGGACTGACCTTATCAATATTTTTGTAATAGTTATTATAACAAATTACTAAAATAAGAAAAAAAAAAAACTTTAAAAACGAAAAAATAGTGTTATCTCAAAGTAAAATTCTTTTAAAATTTAAAAAATAATAAATTCTTTTGAAAAAAAATTGAATTTTTTTTAGCACCACGTTTAGCCCGTTGGGTTTTTGCGTTTGTGAATACGCAAATGGTCTGGAATTGGGGAAAATTTGAATTTAGAGGAAGTAAACCACTTTTGCATGGTTTGGGAGGTGGAAAACCATTGGGGAAAAAAAACGTCGGTTCACTCAAGCGAATTCGAATTTTGACTCCCCGTGTAGACATTTATATCAACACAAGCAGGCGTTAGCTAAAAACGCCCCCAAAGGCAGGTAAAAAAACTAAATACACTTGTTTAATTTTTAATCAAGGAAATTTAATTTTCTTTATTCCTTAAAAGGGTTGTTATTTTTAAAACATTATATAAAAACCGTAAATTATTATATCGTGCCTTTTGTGGGTTTTATAGGTTTTATTAAAACAAAGGAGGTACCTGGAAGGAGTGTAGGGAACGTGAGTGAGTTTAAAGGGGGGGTGCTACCAAAGCGGGGGAATTGTGTTCAACTTCGGGAAAATGCCAGGTTATTAGCTTTTTTTTTTTTCCAAATTGATTTAAGCCAAAATGAATAAAAAGTGGGAAAATCTTATTAATACCTAAACCCTTTACTTTTTTAACTTCTATTAAAAAAAATTTAAAAAATTTTTCATTTTCAAGGGCTATTTATACGCACAGTTTGAGACGGGGGTAACACTGATAAGCCAATAAAGCTTTCAAAAACAAATAAAAATAATTTTTTGAAAGGGTTTAAACAGAAAATGTAAAGATAAGGGAAAATTCCTTTTTGTTTTTTTCAAAGCTAATGCTTTTCACCATCAAGTGGTGCACCATATCCTTCATCTACTTTTTGGGAGTAAAGAATATCTGGAGAAAAAAGGGAAAACATTTGAATCCATGCGTATGCGCTCTTTTAGTTGGATTCTCCCTTCGCCTTGTTGAGAGTTGATCAACGCACGCAACAGTGAACCCTAATTTTTAATTTTTAGGTGTTCATTAAAAAATGTTTAAAATATTATCTCAAAAAACGTTATTTAATGATGAATAATATTTTACAAAAGGGCCCCGTTTCCCAAAAGTGTATTTTTTTTTTCCCCCCCCCCCCCTTTTTTTAATGGGGGGAAAACCAGGCCCCCCCCCGTTTTTTTGGGTTCCCAGTTTAAAATGTAGGTCCTTCATTTCATTTACAATCCCCCTTTCTATTACCTTTTGGTAAGGGGTTTTAAACCCGAAGGGTTTAGTAAGGGGGGCGGTTTTTAATAAAATTTAACCCTAAATATCGAAAAATTTTTTTTTTTATCAAGATGGGGAAAAAATTTTCCTTTTTATATACTGAAATTAAAGGGAAAATTTTTGGGTTTTGGGGTACGTAAAATTTTTTTAAACATTATTTGGCCCCCAATGTTTTTAAAAAAGGGATTATTATAAATATTGATGGGGTTTTTTTTGAATTTTTTTTTTTTCCTTTTGGGGGGCTGCAGGGGAAATGTTCCCCAGGCCCCATTTTTTGAAAGTTTTTTTTAAAATAAAAAAAAAAATTTTGGGGGAATGAAGGTTTAAAGCCCTAAATGCATAAATTTTTAAAAATTTTTTTCAGGTTTTTTTTTCCCCTTTCCCAAGGGTTGGGGAAATTTTTCAAAAAATTTCCCCCCCACGCAAATGGAGAGAAATTTTTTGTATCAAAAAAATTTCCCGGGGGCCCAGAAAATTTTTTTTTTTAGGGGTTTTTTCCCCCAAAAAAAGGGTCACCCCAAAGGCCCCTTTTTTTTAAAACCAAAAAATTGGTTTTTAAAAAAATTTTTAAAAAATTTTTAAATTTTTTTTATTTTTTTTGAAAAACTTCTTAGTAAAAAAATAGGGTACGGGAATAATTTTTTTAAAAAATTTTAAATTTTTAAATTTTGGGTTTTTTTTTTAAAATTAAAAGTTTTATTTTTACAATAATTAAAAATTTGAACATGCTCGAAAAAAATTAAATTTCCTTTTTATTATTTTGCATGAAATAAAATTTATTTCCTAGTTTTTAAAAAGGGCTTATAATTACTTTTTGTCAGTTTTTTTTGAGCTACATGCTAAAAAAAAATTATGTAACTGTAAGGCAAAAATAATGATTTTTTAAAATTTTAAAAACCCAAATTGTATAAAATCCCCAAACCATTATATTAAATTTTACAGAAAATATTTATGTTTATAGGAAAATAACTTTTTAATTTTAAAAGGGCATGTTAAACATTTCTGTGTTTTGGTGATTGATGATTAGTGCCCCAAAAACAAAAAATTTTCGGGATAGTAAATTTGGTTTTTTGTTTTTCTAGGGTCAGAAATGTTAAATATATTTTTTTTTTAATTAGGCTTTTGATTTTGTTTTTTAAAAAAAATTTCTTTAAAAAAACAATTTTTTTTTAGAAAAGTGACCTTATTTACCCCAAAACTTTTATGCTTTGAAACGACAAATGACTTACATTCAAACAGGGGTTTGGTAAAAATTAATCGAGCCAGAAAAAACCCTAATATTCAAAAAACATACAGAAACTATGGATTCAACTCTGCCCCCTTTTAGAAGTAGTTCCTAAATAATTTTTTTTGGGGTTGGGGCCCCTTTGACTATAAACGGCTCTTTGTCGACTTTCAATAAATTTTATTGTTTGGGTATAAAAATTTTTTTAGTAAATTTTAAAAAGTTTCTAAAAAGCTGTCATATATTTTTTTAGATAACCCAAAATTTTAATCATTCCTTTTGGGCGGAAACGACCGGGGTCCGCCTTGCCCCTAAACCGGGAGGGGTGCATCTTTTCAATTTTGGAAAACCTTTTTAATTAGCATTTCTAAAAAAAAAGGGTCATTTAACCCGTACACTTCATAACCGAATTCGAACCCAGTCCCCAGGATGTTTGGCGGATCTTTTTTTTTAGCCCCATTGTTTCCCCAAATGTTTTGGGTGTTTCACATTTAATACACCCTTCGGGCTTTTTATATAGTTAAAAATTTAAAATGCTTTGGGAAAGAAAGGTAGAATTTAAAAGAAATTACCCGACTTACCCCTTAGGATTGAATGGGAGAAATTTTTAGGAAAACATCCCCCACTACACCCAACCCGGGTTTTACCCCACCTTCCTTAAACTGGCGGGTTTAAAACTACACTATTGTGAGTGATGGGCCCTTTGGGGTTTTTCTAAAACCCCATGGGGGTTTACCTAATCTTGGAAATGGTTTGGGGTATTTTTGGGGGTTCCCCAGGGTTTTTCACACCCTTTTGTCCTTTTTATTTTTAAAGTTTTCAGTTTAAACCTTTTTTTATTGGAAAATATGTTTTTCCACCTTTTAATTAAGGGTTTTTTTTTTTTTAATTAAAACGGGTTTTTTTTTTTTTAAATTTTTAAAAGTTTTTAAATTTTTTAAAAAACCCCTTTTTTTCCCCCAATGTTTGTTGTTTTTTGGGGTTAAAGTAACCTTTTGGGAAAAACCCCCCAACCCTTTTTTTTTCCCCCTTAAAATTTTTTTTTGGAAAAAAAACAAGAAGACACAAAAAACCCCTTTTTTTTTTAAATAAAAGTTAAATTATAAAAAAAACCCAAAAAAAAATTTTTTACTTTGTTTCAGAGTTACAGCCAAGCGATTTACTTTAAAGGGTTTGGGAAACCATTGGGGCCCCATTTTAAAAGGTAAAAAGGACATTTCTTGAACAAACTATTTCCTAAAACATGGGCCCAAGTCGTGCTGGAAATACTGGTTGGCCCGCGAGCTCCCCAAACTTTTAAAAAACCCTTTAAATTTTTTTTTTTGGGGCCCTTGAAACGGGTAGTTTTTAAAACCCCTTGCCGCATTGAAATACTTTAAACAGGCCCCTTTTTGTAAACGTTTCAACAAAAAAACCCGACAAAAATTTCCGTGTTTTTGAAAAAAAGTGCGTTCCCCCCTAAAAATACGACGACTGCAGGTTTCATTCAGGCTGAAGGTGACCATTTTGAGCACTTAGTGAAGGGGTTTAACCGCCAACTACAGTATCCCCATGGGTTCTTTGGTGCTGACTGACAGTTCACAGCTGACTTCTGACAGTCAACATTTAGGTATAATACCTAAATTTTGACCGTCAGAAGTACAGCTGCTAAACACATGTTTTTGCAGACCATATTGTTCAGCTTAGGATACATAATTTGGTCTGGTAGCTTTTCAAAGCCATCAGCTGTGAGCTGTCAGTCAGTACCAAAGAAGTCATGGGGTACTGTATACTAACTATAATAGCTTGGTTTATTTAATCCATCATGATGTACGCATTCGTACAATTGTCATTGCACTTTTTGCAGCAAAAAAACTCGATGGTAGCTGTGTTATCTGGTAGCTCGTGGGTCTTTCCTGATCACACTATGTATCTGAAGATTTACGCACGTCCGTCACAGTAGTTTTACCTTTAAATGAGGGGAAAAAATGATCCTGTGGGCACAGACAAGTAAGAAACATACTCTCCACCTTACGGGGTTTGCTGCGCTCTTTTTTGCCTGCTTGGTCCCCTTTAACACTGGGGCCCGCTAGTGTCACTGCTGGGTGATGTATACCGACAGCAGCGATCCTAGTGGTGAAGGACTTAAGCCGCAACCATTTTAACCTGGAGGTTGGGTGTCTGGGTATATTATTTGTTTTGTGTACCGGCACAAAAAACACTCGCTTGGTAGCTTGGTGGTTAGAGCATTGGCGTACTAAGCCAAAGGCCCAGGGTTCAATTTCCGTTTCAAGACGTTATTTTTCAACTTAGAGGATACTTACTGAAATGTTAAGCAGCCCAAAAAAGGACTATCGCTTGCAAACCAGGTCAAATGGAACACACGTTTATATTAAAATTTTAATTGTTTTGTGTTCTCCTGTCCACCGTGATGTGGGGCCCACATGTTACGCTACAGTCTGCATATTGGCCAACATTGGTCACTATATGTACCCTTAGGGCTGTAAAAATTTAAACATCTTCTAGTGAAAGATGACAAATTCATTACTTTTTACGACACATAAAGTAAAGTCAGGTCCCAATATACATGTGTATTTTTCTATATTTTTTTGTTACTTTGTATATAACCCACAGTTTGTTGGCAATATACACTTCTAAAAAAAAATCAATATTTTTAACCTAAAAAGACTTTATAGTTTAACGAAATTTAAATTTAAATCAATGAGTTTCTAAGAACAATTACAAAGTTTTTAATTAACGTTGTCACTCGAATAAATTTCTTTAACACACTCTAAGGCATTTAATCGAAACGAGGGGGGGGGGGGGGGAGAAAGGGCTCTTAATTTTTATAATTACACGCTGGGAATAAGCAAAATAGTTTTCGGATTGGGGGGTTCCCTTTTTACCCTTCCAGGAAATTTCTAGCCCATGAATAATTTAGTCTCCCTCCCCCGTGAGCACTCCAGGGTATATAATTAAGGGCGCCCCCTTTCCCGCCTTCAAAGTTGTTAGTGAAATGCTCCCAGCTTTTGTTGTTGTTACTCTGTGCGCATGACGTAACAACCTTCTCCGATAGCTGACAAATGATTTAGGGGTTAATTAACGGCGCTTCGATGACGGAGGGGGCGGTAACTAGACACAAGACGTTCCGGAAACAGGGCGCCTTAACGCGCTGAATAGTCTACTTTTTCATCTTGGCTCTAAACCTTTATTAATTTGAGCTAGTCTATGTTTAAAAAGTGTGATATGGCGGTGATGGCGCTTGGGTATTTTACCGGGTGAAATCGTGATTTAACGTGCTAAACCCGGTCTTTGCCCTCCCCCAATCATTAACACACACACTATTGTAGAGCAGGAAGTTTGAGGATATATAAAGGGCTAGTTTAATCCCTAATGGGGGGGGACGATTTTCTATTGTATGCCCCCCACCATACCCCAGGCATTCCACGAACCATTACCGAGATCTCTTTTTTTTTTATATTGACCCTTCTTTAATAATTTTTGAAACAAATATTTTACGCTTAGTTTAAATGTATCCTGTTTTAATTTCAGGGCCCGATATTTCTGCTCGATCCGAAATTTTGGGTTTTAAAATTTCCCGGGGGTTTACAAAAAAAACTTGTATGGGCAAAATAATCTCACAATAGACTTTATTTGTAAGACTCATTAGGCTTGTGATGTATCTGAGAGACATGTGACGCGTTTTGTGATTTGTGTGAAAAATATACAGCTCGACTATTTTAAAACCCTTAAATTCTTTTGTGGATTCAGATACTGTTTTAATAGCCTTCATAAAACTCACAATAATCCAACACTTTAGCCAGTTGGTAGTAGGGTTATGTTTGTTTACTATCTCAGTTGGTAGCGTATTGCTTACTCAGCTGAGAGTCCAGGTTAGATTCCCTCATGGCAGAAAAAAAATTTTTTTGGTAAAATGTGTGGTTTTTAACTTTAACAGTGATGAATTAACGGCCCGGGGGATTGGATGTTGTCTATTCCTAGTATTAAGTTGGAATGTAAGGATATGAAGCTTACAACGGCCTGGCAAACTGGCAGTGGAATTTTTATAGCTTGGATAAAAACTGACCCAAGGCCAGAGGTCGGAAACAGCAATTGAGTAAAGTAAAAATGTAATATATTCAGATTTACATGACTTATTAATATATCACCTAGACTTTGGTATGAAAAATTCTATGAGTAAATACTTTAATTTAAAAAAAAAAAAATCAAATCTAAATATAATGACGCAAAAGAAAAAAGAGGTAAAGTTTAATTTTAACTAAAATTTAGTTAGTGCTAAGATTTGTTAAGACATTCTTGAAACCGTTATATTACACTTTAGATTATGGTTTTAAAAAAGGTGTTTGTATAATTTAATACAAAAATATATATTTGCTGGGGTCAATATGGGGTTTTTGAGATATAAAAGTTAAATGTCCTGAAAAGTGTGGAGTTTAACTGTCCCCCCCCTTTTTTTCCCCTGTATCCTTATATGGTTTGGTAGCTCTCAATAAATCGCCTAAATTGTCGTTAATTTAAATTGCTGCCTCCTCAGAGAATAATTTTGAATTTTGAAATTATTGGCCACATTCCTCTGATAATATATAAAAAAATTGAACTCTTGTACAGGTTTTTATAACTCCTGAAACTATTTTTTTTAAATTATTTCTTTAAGTTTTAAATACTGTATATAGATACGGCTCCACAGAAGTTTTCAAGTAATGGCTTTTAAAAAAATACTTGATTGAAATCAGGTATTAGTAATAAGCAGGTAGGGTTGACTGAAATGTGGTAAGCGTGATGCACTAAGAATTGGAGAACGGGTTTCAATCCGCCCGGAGACACATGTCTGTTTAATTTTTTACAAACACAAATTGAATATCTAGTAAATACTCTAATGTTGCCGTGGGTTATGGGTACATTTTGAGAGCTTTCTACTATATCTTTTTTCAACTTATTTAATGTTGCATGCCCGGGAAACCATTAGCCTATATTTCATGTGGTTGCTTTATTTTTCAACCCGTGTAATTAAATTCTTTTGTTAATTTTTTTGATAACATTAAATATATACTGAAGATCTATACAAATATATTTTTAGATTTTTGTAACCTACAATACGGAGGAATCTTATGCACCCTTCGTTTATCCTGAAAAACAACAAGCTTACCTTACGTGCATCTACTATGGCTCAATTTATGAGGCCATAGTTTTAAGCAGTCTTACCTTGGCAGATATCCTTAGCGGTTATTTATAACTACCCTGTGACCTTTACCAATATTACATTCATTTGAACACTGCCTTTGCCTTTAAAAAAAATCCATAACACTCATATTCCCAATCTTAACGGGACTCACTGTTGCAAATAACATTTTTACTTGTATTTGACTATATTTGTAACTCTTAAGTCTCTGCAGTGAAACGTTTTAAACTCTTGAAACCCAGAAGTGAGAGAACTCTCTCGTTAGTATTGTTTGACAGATCTCTACGCTATGAGATGTTTTAGATAGGGCACAAAAGTGAAATTTTTTATCAAGTATTGTTGGTTGGGTGTAGGTAGCCCAGAGAAGTTTTCTGAGCGCGATCAATAGCAGCTCCTCTTTCTGGTTGCTGTGCATTATATTAGCCACGCAGAAAACATTGATGTTTTATGGCATTGTATCGTGTTCACGGACTATTGACGTAAGGGTGATTACAATTTAAGATCCAAATATTTCTAAAAATCCCGTATCAACCCACCCCTTGCTAAAACCTAACCTAGGTAGCTATATCTTGAGCTAAGAGCTAGTATTACTCCCGGATAACACCTAGCTAGGCATTTAATAACCCGCTTCAGTGGACGAATGGTCTAAGGCGTCACTTTCACAATAGATTGAATTGTGGTGAGGAGAGATTGGGTTTGAATCCCGGTCACAAATGCAGTTAAACTTCTTTGAATTCAATATTCCTCATCAACAAATTAACTTAACAGTAAAAATGCGAACTGCGGTGGTGACCAAAAAGAGTTAATTTTCGAAAATAAATTCATTAAATTCTCATTATATTTTATGTAACTAGTTTTTATTTTAGTAATATTTAGTTTAAACACGTATGTGTAGGGAGACGGGTCGGGTGGTAGGCCTATACCACATTTGAAAGCATATGGGGGAGTCTGATTTTTGGTGATGTCACGTTTCCTTCATATATTTTTTATGACAAATATTTTGCGAATAACGCATTGAATGAAAGTTTTTTCCTTAGAATTTGTGATTATACAAACGAAGATGTGGGTTGTTTTTTCTTCAAAGTTTGGCATTACACTAAATAAATACCACGATAATTGAATGTACTTTTTCCCATGGTCTTATTTATGTTCCGAAAATATTTTTTTTACAAAAATTAGTAACCTAGCTTTGGTTGAATTTTCCCCGAAAAACAAAGTATTATTTAACATGTAAAACACCCTAGGAAAAAAATTTAAAAAAATTAGAATATGACTAAAATCAATTTTTTTTGTAAATTTGACCTTAATTAGAAAAAATTAAACAGTATATTTAACACCGCCATTAGCCGTGGGTTATACGCCAAAGTACTAATTACGGTTTTAGGGACTAGAAAATTTTATTTAGAGAAGTGTGTCCGCATTTTGTGAAGAGAGAGGGGAAGACCACTCAGGAAAAATGTACACCAAAAACACGCAACTGAGATCCGAACCTTGATCTCCTCGTCATCTGTAGTCTAGTCAGTGAGAGTAGCGTGTCAGATCACTGGCCACAAAGGGGGGATTTTGGGGGTTGAATTATGACTTATTCCCTCTAATATTAAGTCTTACCTTGAAGGGATACATACACTTTGGTTCTATTTTATAAGTTATACGTAGTGGAACCATGCAAGGTAAGCTTGCCCTCAACAGGGGGAAACAAAGGGTACATAAAGAAATTTGTGAAACCACGTACGTGTGTGTGTGTGTGTGTGTGTATTAATATAATTAATATAAAATATATAAAATATATTTATATTATTATAATTATATATGTAAATATAATGTATATAAATATATATATAATATATATATAAATATTAATTTTTTATTTTTTATTATAATCTGAAAGCAAAAAATGTTAATGATTTAAAATGCGTGGGGAATGCCAGGCCACCACCGTGGTTCGGATTCCACGTTAAACTGTAGGTCCTTATTCATCTCACAATCACCCTACCATTACACATTAGCGTAAGTGCGTAAGACCGGTTATAAATACTAATAATAATAATAATAATTAAAATACTTTATCAAAGAAAGTAAAATTATCAAAATTATGTGTGTTGTTAATTTACTAAAAAGTGGAAACTCATAGGTTTGGGCTTAGAATGTAGCTTGATGGGTAAATAATCCCCTTTTTCGCGTTAAGGAGCCCTTGGAGAAGGACAATGTTTTCAGTTCGGTGGTGCTATGAGGGAAGGAGGGGGTGACAGTAGTGGGCTGGCAGTGGCGGCGGAGCGCGTCCCGGAGGCGTCTTGTAGGGTTGAGGGTGGGGGCGTCTGTTCGGCACGCCGCAGTCCCTGCGGATCTCTCACTCGCGATGCCCATTGGATTCTGGGTGGAGGATGGCCACGCGGGTGTCAATTTTTACGAATCTTTGAAACAAACAAACTTTTTGGGGGGTTTGATA
>JBCFYV010001876.1:0-44124 GCA_039000515.1 Timema cristinae | reverse complement strand
CCGTTTTTCCCCTTTTGGACCCCCCGCTTCAGGAGGTTTTTTTTTTTGGAGAGACTGGATAGTCGGATCCTTCCGCGAAGGCTTTTTTAAGGCCTTCGACGCTTTTTTAAACATTCATTTCGGCGGTCACTCGCTGGTCTTCTTCAAGGCACCATTGGGACTCGCCTTAGCGGCCTCACTGTTCCGCAACTCGTCCCCACCCCCGGAAGCACAGAGGTGGGTGTGAGAGGTCTAACAACGGTCGCCCTTGTTTAGTACCCCGAGGTGGGGCTCAAGGGGATTTCCCGAGGTGGGCTCGGGGGGTTTCCCGAGGTGGGCTCGGGGAGTTCCTCGAGGAGGTCTCCACGGTGGTATAGGTGGGGGAGACGATCGTTGTGGCGGTTTGGCCTCTTTAAAAATTTAGGTGCCACAGAGTTGGCGCGGCATCAACATAAGTGTCTCGAGAAGAGACCAATGGCCTGGTCGCGTTGGCTCCTTAGCAAGATTAACTGCGCAATGGCAGTTGGGAAAGTTTATATTTTTATGACAATCCGGCTATATTATGTTTGAAATACCGGAGCTTGACTTGATACGTATTCCTTGCGTGCCTGGGCATATGAGATCTTCTTCTCAGATTGTATCTCCAAGACTTTCTTCTCTACCTTCCATTTTGGACAGTCCCGAGACAGGCGGAATGCGGACCCTTGCAGTTGACGCAGTATTTAGGAGACTCGCATGGTGTTTCATGAGCCTCCTTGTCCACAATCCGCACAGGTTGGTTTACCACGGCATCGCAGCTTCGTATGCCAGAATTCCTGGCACTGAAAACATCGCCGAGGGTTAGGGACATACGGCCGGACCCGAGCACGTGGAAGCCTGCTCGGACCTCCTTTGAAGGGTAGGAGTCGCAATGTGAGGATATACGTATCCGTCTTCTTTTCTTGTCCATTCTTTTTTGTGACAATACGGTACACTTAGGTGACATGTTTGGGGGGATAGCTCCTCACAGATCTCTCTCAATGCCTACGCAGTCGAGGTCGAAACAAGTGACCACTCTCTTGCAAACATTGAGGAACCCGTCAGGTTTCACCTTTACCGGTATTGAAGCCGTATTACTCGACGGTATTTCAGTAATAGCCATGATGTTGGAGGACTGGACGTCAGTTACAGTCTGTATTAAAATAGTGCCATCACGCAATTTCCTTATAGAGACGTTAGATTTTGCTGCATCATTTTATCGCTCTTTCGAGGAAAAATGGGCTGTACGCGCTTAAGGTTTCCATTGGCATCGTCTCGAGACATCACCAGAAGCGGGGCTGGGGCCTCACCATTTCCTGGGTTTCCACAGTGACAGGGCTGGACGGCCTTGCCCGTTTCCGCCTCTTATCAACATTTACGGCCTGTGAGGGGCCGGGCAGTGAGGTGCTAGCAGAAATTGGCAGTACTGTGCCAGCGGTGACAATTTTTTGGCCATGGCGTATTTGGGGACAACCTACACAATACTCGGATCGTAAACCAGGGTGATCCAAGTTGGTCCTAACCACATATGGCCCTGTTAACTATCCGACGAGAGGCCCTATACGACGCTAGACATGACAACCTTCGCATAGAGCATCGTCGGAGATGAGGTCATCGCATCAAGTGGTGTAAGGAAAGTGCCAATTTTACGTCCGGGCCCTCATGAACGGAACCGATCATATCCCAAAGTAGGGGTACCCGTTTATTGTCATCCCTAAGGTTCTTCTACTAAGGTATTGCAACCGGCCGCACTTTCATTCAGGAGCTCAAGGCAGTGGTAACCAATAATAAACAGAGAAGAGCCGGGTTAGTTGCCAAGGTCGTCAACGGAAAGGCCAAAGTTCTCTGTGCAGATGAACGGTGGGGGAAAGGAAGAAAAAGGTAAAGGTAGATAAAGCGAATGGGAAGAGTGAAAAAAAGGGGGAAAGTGAAGGAAGAAGAAAATTATGTGAACGGAGATTATAGGATAGGTTTGTCCTGCACGAGGTACGTCCTGCACAGAAGCCTCCCTTTTATTCGCCTCTTTCGACAAGCAGGGGTTACTGCGGCATCATTATATACCCCGTCCGCAGGGGGATTCATAAAAATAAAGACAATAACATTTGAAATGTCTGTGATTATTTCACCATATGATGTTGATATGTGTGTCAAAATTGAAACAAAGCGATTGACATTCATCAGGTTGAACCAGACCAAATTCCGTTCTGAAAAGTATATTCACCTCGAGATGCGATTAATACTGATGGAAATGCAGAGAATGTCGGCCGGATGACAATACTTCCAACAACATACATCGGAAGTCTCGACATATGCATGAATTATGCTCCAGATGCCATGTCGTATGTTCGTCATTATGGCACCACAGATTTATTTATCACATTCACGTGCAATCCGCAGTGGATAGAAATCAAACTTGAGTTAGTCCTGGTCAATCACCCATTGATCGCATGACATTACGGCAGATTCTTAAACAAAAGCTGAATCTATCATGGATTTCATTGTGAAACATAGCGTGTTTGGCGAGATGTATTCTGTGGAGTGGCAGAAACGTGGATTGCCTATGCATATTTTATGATTCCAGTTGGTTGAGAAGTTATACCAAATTAAGTTGATGTAATGAGATCAGATGAAATCCCTGATGTACAAGTAGATCCAGGCTCGCATGCGGTAGTTATTAAAAACATCATTCATGGTCCTGTGGAACACTTAATCGAATTCACGTGTATGGTGGATGGTAAATGTTCGAAGCTGTATCCACGGGCCTTAGTAGCAGAAAATATTACCGGTAATGATGGTTAACCACTATATTATCGCCGATTAACTGCAGACAACGAAGATCAACAATTGTCAAAGTAAATAAACAATACATTGAAATTGATAATCGTTAGATTGTTACATATTTACCGTCTATCAAAGACTTTCAAGACGCACATCAATGTTGAAGTTTGCCATTACATGAAATCTATCAAATACATTTGTAAATATGTAACCAAAGAAAGTGACATGGCTGTGATTGGAGTTGGTGCAGAGAATTCCAATGACGAAGTTACCCAATACCAAATGGGCGATTATGTTAGCAGTAATGAAGCAATTTTGCGAATTCTTTCTTTTCCCATTTATGAAAGAACCCAGTTTTTCAATTAGCCATACACTTAAAAATGGTCAAAGAGTATATTTCACGTTACAGACGCATTAAAACGATCTGTTCAACCACCATCTACAACTTGACCAGTTTTTTTGAAATGTGTTAGAATGATGATTTCGCTCGAACACTGCTATACTGCGAAATACCCAAATATTATACTTGGAATCAATCCTCAAAGACATTTCAACGACGGAAACAAGGAAAACCAGTTCCAGGTTACCTAAATGTAATTAAACCTATTCAATAGGTTGAATTTATTCAGTCCATCCAAGCAACGATGAGTGTTTTTTATTGCGATTGCTATTAGTCAATGTTCGAGGCCCAACATCATTCCAACATTTACAAACTGTTAGTGGTGAATTGTGTGGCTCTTACAGTGAAGCCTCTCAAAAGTTTGCAACTGTCAGAGAATGACGCTCATTGGGATCAAACTCTCAATTATGCTATAATTTCTTCACAAGCTCATCAAATAAGAACATTGTTTTCTATAATTATATCAACATTCTTCCATCAAACCAATTGATTTATGGATCAAATACAAAGATGATATGTCTGACTATATCTTGCATCAATGCGCATTAGAACAAGAAATCCAAACTTACAATGTCAGTGAAGAAATTACTACAAGGCGGTAATATCATTGAGGACATGTGTTTGATGATGTCAAACAAAGTATTATATCAATTAGGCAAGGCCGCGCCCGATGCACGACACTTTTAATCAAGAGTTGCAACGAGAAAAAACTGTATGATCTCGATAATTTAAGAGAATTAGTTCGAATAAATCTTCAGCTGTTGAACCAAAAACAAAATTATGTATTTGATATTCTTATGAAAGTTCTACATGATGGAACTGGAGGGATTTACTTCTTGGACGCTCCCAGTGATACAGGAAATACTTTGTTGATTTCATTGATTTTAGCAACAATTCGCTCACCAATAAAATTGCATTCGCACTTGCTTCATCAGCATTGGAGCCACATTGTTGGGAAGGCGGTTGAACATCTCATTCATGGCTAAAATCGCCGTTGAATATGCAAAGCATCGAAAGTCCGATCTGCAACATTTTCGAAGAACTCTGTAATGGCAAAGTTTGCAGCAATGTAAATTGATAGTGTGGGATGAATGCACGATGGCAGATAAAAAGTCTTTGAAGGCATTAGACCGAACCATGAAAGATCTGCGGAGCAATCAAAACCGATTTGGTGGTGTGATGATTTTGTTAGCAGGAGATTTTCGTTAAACATTGCCAGTTATTCACGGTCAACGCCAGCTGATGAACTTAATGCACGTTTAAAGTCCTCGTTTTGTGGAAACATGTAAAGATACTAAATTTAAGCAAAAATATGCGTGTCGAGTTGCAAAATGATCGATTTGGAGAAATATTTTCTAAAACAACTCATTGACATAGGTAATGGCAACATCGCTTTAGACGTTTTAAACTGGCAACGTTACCTTTCCTGACAATTTTTGTCAGTTTACAGAATCAAAAACCGAACTCATTCAAAAGGTGTTCCCAAACGTTGCTCAAAATTACAGAGATCAATATTTGGTTGAGCGAACGAGCTATATTGGCTGCCAAAAACATGGATGTAAATGAATTAAATTTCATAATTCAAAATGAAAATGCGGTGAATTGAGGACATACAAATAAGTTGATTACGCTACTAACCAAGATTATGTCAACTATCCACCCTCTGAGCCACCGTGACACATACTCCAAGATAGGGGTTGAAACGGTCACTCAAAGATGGCACTCACCGAAGTGGGAAATAAGAACTTTCATTAAATACTTTATTTATAGATATTATAATTTAATCCAAATAGTGCATGAGTCTTTATAAATTTTTATTGTTAATTAATATATATAATAAGATAAAAATTGTTAAACTTAAGAAAGGTATGATTAAACATGTAAATATTTAGCATGAATACCTCTCAACATAATTTCACACATGTATTTTGATGTAGTAAAAGAAAGACGGAACGGAAACACACATACTCTCGGCGAATCAGGGACGGGGTTGTGAATCCCTTCGTCGACGTCGGCAGGTGACCTCGGAGTCGAGTCTGGGAGTCGTGACCCCCCTTCTAGTCGTCTGAGACTGGAGGGGTGGCCAGACAGCGGGGTATGCCGGCCGTATAGGCCGAGTTCAACGGAAAGTGCGCGGGAGACCCGGTGACGCTACGGGCTCCCCCTCAGTGATGACGCCAACTAGGTGAAATGTGCCGTGCGGTGGGGTCACTATACCCACCGCCATTAATATGATTTGTGCCCTATTTGGGGATATGAAGAACTTGATTTGTTTTATTTTTCGATGGACATATATATTAATGAACCCAAAGGGTTGGAAAATATTTATTTTCATTTATGTATTTTTTTGTAAAAAATGTTTGTATATAGATATTAAGAAAGATTAATAAATTACTAAAGAAAGAAAAAGCTAGACGTTTAGCTCTTGCGGCGAGGCTCCTTTGGAGTCACGTCACCCCCCGTAACTTTAGACCTTAGTTTCATTTTACCATCGTTGCCTCAGTCTTATTCTGGCTCTACCCCCCCAACCCGTAACTCTGTGATCTACACAGAGTCGGGACTTCCACCTTTTGATCTCATTCGCACCAGCGAACAGATAAATTCTTTCGCAAGCTTCGCCACTCAGATAACCCCTTATCAGAAACATTGGTGCAGATCTCGGGGGCCGGCTCGCCCTCATCGCCGCATTACGCCACCTCTTACAACAGCCCCCACAGTTGTAGTGGAGCTTCTCTGGGCCCAAGTTATTGGCACCCAACTGTACAATTAACTCTATACAATACGCTCTAAAAGTTTAAATTAATTATCCCCTAAATACAGCGGGTTTTTTTTGGAAATTTTTACCTGCATCCTTCAGTGGCTATTTCTTCTTTTTATGTATAAATAGCTTAAACTTACATTTTAAAACTATAATGTTGGCATTGTAATTTTCTCATCCTTGAAAATGTATGTAATTAGTCTCTATTAAACTAAACCTTAAATCTAAAATCTTGCGCGCGAGGCCTGCTCACGAGTGATTTTTGAGTTTTTCGTGCGGAGCAAAGTAAAACCGCGTCCGGTTCGGACTGTGTGGGACTTCAACTGCGGCTAGTTCCGGACTATTGCGCCGAGGGCACTGCCCTGAGTTTTGTTTTGTGCTGTTTACAAATGCGGTTGTTTACATTAGGAACGCACCACCAAGCCAAGCGAGTTTGCTGGGGAGGGACGTAAATACCCTCCTCCCGACCGAACCTTGGGTCGGACGGAAAATTGGTTTCGGCCAAATATCGTTTGGACATACGATTCATCGATTGTGATAGTGTACGCGAGGCATACTATCCAGCAAGGGGGAAAACAATTTTGAGTGCTACGGAAATTATCATTAGCTTTGCAACTTGGCTCCACGCCGGTGTGAGGAGCTTCACTGAAGGGAGACTCAAGACTAGTAGTGGAGTCCAAATACATTTGGGGCCATGAACGGCTACCGGTTGCTCCGCCCCCCACCACTAGATCGGGGAGCGCCAACGGCTTCCAGATGCCTATCAACGGTGACCTCGGTCACGTACCGACGACCACCGCGATATGCAGCGTGTCTGAATCACCACCGCCGCGGTGGGTCATTACGCAGCGCCGGCCGGGGAAAACCGATCGAGGGAGAAGGGGCGGCCTTCCACGCCACCCTTTATGGCCAAACACTGGACCGCCTCCGCACAACAAGGAGCCAGTCGGACATGACAGAGAGGACCACCGTCCCGGAAGGGGACCGGGTACCGCCCCCTGATGTCAACACTCGAGGGACTTGCCCCGGGAGGCCCCCAGGGCCCACCCATACACCCCCGGAAACTATGCCGTGCCCAATCCATAACCCGATGGGCACTGGCTAAAAACCGGGAGGGAAAAGGGACCATCAACCCCGAGGGGGGACCCCGACGGGGGCATGGAGCCTCTTCTTCTGAAAAAGGCCCCACCCCCGGGGGCCCGCATCCGACGAGAGAGGGGAGGTCCCCGTCGACTCAGCAAGGGGGGGACTCCCCAACCTGCCCAAAAGCGGAAGAGGAAGGGGCTCCCCCGCCCAAGGTCAACAAAAGAAGCCGGCCACTGGGGACGGGCCCCGCCCCCCAAAGGTTCGACCCCCGGGAACCTGGCTGGAAGATGGGTGATTTTGCCCCTCCCTTTTTATCCTGGGGGCACTCGCGCCTGCCGACCCGGTTTCCTTCGTGTCTGGCGCAAAAGACGGCCTCTGCCGTGGGACCAGTGAAACCCCCCGGGGGGTGGCCCGGGGCCCCAAGGGACTAGCCGAGGCCAGGGACCCCTTCTCGGGGGCCCGCTACGTCGCCCGGGAAGGGTGCTACCCAGACCCCCCGGAAAACCGCCCACAGCCCAGCCCCGCGCGTGATACCAGGACCGAGCGGCCCCCTAATCGTTGCGGGGGAACTTCAAAGTCCCCCTTTCGGGGCCCACCAATAGACTTGAGTGGGAAATTTCGGGGGTCTCCCCCTGAAGGGGTCGCCCAATGTTCACGTTCAACGTGGACATTGGCCGCCCACTCTTTTTCCCCCTGGAACCGCGGTCCAGCGGGGGGGTCCCACCCTTTATTTTCCCCCACCGACGGAGAACGAAGGGGCGTCTGTCTTAAAGGGGCCCCCGGGACCTCACCGTGCAGGACATTAGGCCCCCCTAAGGAAAGGGGTTTACAAGGTGAGAAGGGGACCCCCCCTGGGGGCGGGCCCTGTGGGTCGTCAGGTAAAAAAGCGGCCTTTCCCCCCTTTTCTGATGACTCGGTGGGGCACCAGAGCCCCAGAATTTTGGGGAGAAAACCGTTCTCTCGCACATGGGGTTTCCCTGGAACCCTTCAGGCAAAGAATGGGCTCGCGGGCCACCGCTGTCAGGGTTTCGGCCCCCTTCCATGGGTGTTTCCCCCAGGAGGCTGTGTAAAGTGGGGTGAGGCTCAGCTCCCCGCTGGGGACGCCTCCACAGATCCGGCGGTTTGTGCAACTGGGGGAACCCCCACCCCCCAACCCCGGTTTTTTTGTGGCAAGGCGCCGGTTCGTCGGTCTCGGCCAGCTCGCCGTGGGCCCAAAAAACTCTCGGCGTCTCGGACAACCCCCCCCCCCCCCTCAAACCCTTGGCTTTTCCCGGGATTCCCCCGGGAAAAGCGGCGGGCGCCCCCACCGCCAACCGCGGGCCCCAAACCTTTTCCCGTGCCCACGCGGGGTCCCCGTCCCCACCCCCCCGCCCAACCTCGGCTTTGGTCCTTCTTCAAAGGGCTATACAGATTGGGGATCTTCTTCGCCCCTCAAATTGTTCACGCTTCCCTCCCTAAAGGGAAACGTCTTGCCGCCTTCGTCGCCACCCATGAATGGTCAAAGCGGTTCGAGTCCTGTTCGAGGCTCTCTCTAACCCTTTTTGATCCCCCCCCTCCTATCCATTCTGGAAATTTTGGGGGTCATTCTACAAAAGCCCCAGACTCCTATGTTGATGTCCAACCCCACGCAGTCGAATCCCCTTCCTTACCGAGACGTGGTTCACGGAGGCTTCCGTTTTCCCAGTACCCAGGTTCCCTGCTCCGGGGGACCGGTGGTCCCCGGGAGGGGGGGGGGGCCCTGCTGTCGGGAGATTTGCGCCCCACCGCACGGCCGCCCCGGGGGATTCGCGTCCCTGGAGTCGGGGGTGATGTGCTAGGGCCCCGTACCGACACGATCGCGACAGTCTACCCTTTCCCCGGGGCCCCCCGCGTGGCGGACCTTGCGGACTTGCGAGGTCTCGACGCCAGCGTTGTGTGGGGGAGATTACAACGCCAGACCCCTCTTGGAGTGTGCTGGCGTTCCCCGCAGGGGGGGCCCCCTCCCCCGGTTTGGGGAAGGGGCAGGGCCTTTCACCCACCGCCCCCACCTCCGTTTCTTGAACACCTCCGTCACCCCCCCCCAGTTTCCGGGCCCTCATTTGCCACGAGGAACCCTTTCTCCCCCCTTGGTCATCATCTGCCCTATCATTCTGCCCACAAACGGTGACTGTGACTGCATTTTCTTCTGCTGCCCCGACAGCCTCCCCGATTAACTACAGAAGGGGGACGGGCCAAGACCCAGGATAGGTTGGCCCCGCGATCTTCGGGCACCCATCCCCGACGCGGGGGTTTGGCCCGCCAGGCCTACCTCTTCGGGTCCCCCCTACTCTCCGTAAATCATCCTCCCCGTAAAACAACTCCCCCTTGGGCCCACCGTTCCCCCCCCTTCACCCTAACAGATGCGGTGGCGACGGGCCCAGCCCTGTGGCGCGGTCTCACACCCTTCGACCCAGGGGATCTACGAGCCTCGTTTCCCTGCCGGGGGTACCCGTCGGTGGGGGGCGGAGGCTTCACGCGGGCTCCAAGACCTGAAACCGAGACCCTCCCCGTGGCCTACTGAAGGGGAGCGTCGCGGCCCGATCTTATCAGGTTCGCGTGGGGGGTTTGGGTCCGCCCCCCTCGGACAAGGGGGGGCCTTGGCGGGGGGCTTTTGAGGCCAGCTTCGCGGACGAGGGGCCACCGGGCGGAGTCCGGAGCCCCCGGGTTAGAGCTCCCGGAACACCCTTAAAACCCCCCAGCGAGGGAGCCCCTCCCTACCAAACCCTACGACTGGTCCCCCCCCGCGAGCTGTCTCGGGCCCTGGCGAGGCTCAAAACCTCGTCCGCCCCGGGCTCGACCGGGTTTCCCCCCTCCCCTCTTCACCTACCCCCGGGCTTTCGACTCCTCCTACGAATCCTTAACGTCGCCCCTGACCTATCTACTTTCGATGGGTGGAAGGGGCGTATGTCTTCGATCCAAAACCCGGGGAACCCCCCCACCTCCCCGGCTTTACAGACCCATCTCCCTCCTTTTTTGCTCGGCGGGGTGGCGGAAGAATCATATGGCTAGATTGGGGGCCTGGCTGGAGGTGAACCCCCCCTGCCGACGCCCCACGCGGTCCCCAAGGTAGGGGCCCGGGGCCCCGGCGCATTAACCCGAGACCGGAGGGGTTTAGTCGTTTGGGGACGTAAAAGGGGGCGTTTGACGCGTCACCCCCGGGGGCTTCTCCGCTCTTGCCGGAGGGGTTTCACCCCACCTACTTTCCCCTCATTCCTTCCTGCCGACCGCTCTTTCAAGTGGGAGTCGAGGGGCACTTTCTTCCCCCCGATGGGTTCGGGCAGGGGCCCCCCCCGGGGGTCCCCTTTACCGATCCTTATTCTCTGTTCGTGCGGGACATGCCCTCTCGCAGGGTACGTCTTTTCCAAATTCGGAACGACCCCGCTATCCGGCGCAGTCCCGGACGTAGGTGTTGGGGCCCAAATTACCTTTCGCGTTGGGGGGACGTTGACCTACTTCGACTCGCCCCTTACCACCAAAATGAAAAAAAGAAAGCATTATTTCCCCCCGTCGGGGAAGGCCCCTGTCCACTTCGCGTGGAGGGTACCCGGTCCAGGGGGTCCCCGTCAGCCCGGTGGTGGGGGTGCCGGTGCTGCAGTTGGCACCCGCCCTGGTATGGGGCGGTGGGCCAGGGGCGTCAGTTGAGCTGGCCCATTTTTAATCGCCTGTTCCTGAGGGGCCCCGGCCCTGTGGGAGCCGTAAGGGGAATCCCGGAGGGTCTGCGGGTAAGGAAGAACAGCCGGGTCGCAAGCCGGTAAGAGGGAAACGTTGGGAGGGGGGTCCCCCCAACCGTAAAAGAGAACCACGGCTTTTCCCCAAAAAAATTAAGGGGGCCCCCTCGTAGGGGAAAGGGAAACGGAGTCTGGTCAGCCCGAGCCAAAACGGGACCTGGGTGAAATGGCAACCTACCCATAGTTACCAGGGTTGGGAGGATGTGGTGGTCCTCCTGCAAAAGAGACCCCCCCGGAAAGGGGGGTAGGTTGGCCCCAAACCGTGGTGCGCGGAGTCCCAAAACCCCAGTCATCGAATTTTTCCCGTCGGTGGCGGGGAAGTGTTGTGACTTGCTTCCCCGAGGCGGAAGCTGGGGGGATGGACCGGAGACCCCCGTTTGGGCCCCTGCCCAAAGTGGACATTGAGTGGGGGTGGGAAACCCGCCCCGCAACGAGCGAGCCGGTCCGTCGAGAGTACGGGATCGGAAAAGGGGAGGTGGGGCCCCCGGGGAACGGGGTAGGGTACATCCGGGGAAACCCCGTCCTGAAAACCGGCCCGCCCCCTTGTCTACGATCCTTGGTTGAATAGCAAAAAAAAAAAAATGTACACTTAAAAGGAAACAAGGTGCCGTCCGAGAACGGTGGAAGGGGGAAAGCTGGACGGGAAAAGAGGGGAAAGGGAAAAAGTTAGCGGAAAGGGAGAGTAACTCCCCCAGTGGGGGGACACTGGTTGGGGGGGTAGCTAAGGAAGGAGAAGGTAAGACAAAGGAGGGCGCCAAAAGGGCCCTTAAAGGTGGAAGGGGAAGGTCCGGGGTGGACGAACAGGAAAGTGTAACGGACCCACCCCAAAGTGGGGGCCCCCACAGCTGAGGCTGTGTAGGCTGGGGTGGAGAAAAATGGAAGGTGAAAGGGGTTTAAGGCGAGCCCTAGGGGTCTCGGATGGTCGGGGAAGGCCAAAGGCCCATTGTGGGTACCCGCTGACGGGCAGTAGAGGGAATCGGAGAAGGAGGTGGGACCCCGAAGGAATGAGTAAGAGGGGGAGAGGTGCACCCCCCCCTTTAAATATGGGGCGTATTTTTCTTTAAAAGGAAATTTTGTGGATGCCCTGGGGGCATGGGACGAGAAAGATACGAGGGGGAGGTAAAAAGTACCAGGCAGGATGGAAAAATTGTGGCAACCCAAATTAAAGGTAAGGGCTTTTCGCTTTGGCCCGGAAAAGGTCCGCCTCAAAAGGAAAATGAGGTGGGGGAAAATGCTTGATGGACAAAGTATAGGGTGGAGCCAGCAGGGGGGAAAAGGAAAGAACTAATCGGGGGATGGGCAGGACGGGGAAAAAAGGGAAAACGGGCGGGGAAAGAAGGGGCCGAAAAAGGGGGCCAGTAAGCAGAGGGGTTTGGCGAAAAAGGTTCGTCCCAACCTAAGTACCGGAAAGGAGTTAGGCAAAGGCGAATCTTTTATCGTGAGGGGGGCCCGAGGCAAAAAGAGGGGGCGGGAAAAAGGAATTTTAAAAGGGGACCTAAAAACCCAGAGAAATGGGGGTAAATGTCAAGAACCCTCAGACGGATACGGAAGGTGTGGTTGGAGGTGGAAACGCCCCAGAGAAGGCCAAGTTGCTAGAAAAAAACCGGGTGGGGGCCTAAAGGTGGGGAGGTGGGATGGGGACCCCAAATAATGTTTTTATGATGTTGAAAAGGGTAGAGGAGAGTGAGATCGTGAAGGGGGTTCCGAAAGGAACAGGGAGGGCGGGAGTGGGCCGAGGAGTTCGTGAAAAAACTTGGGTGTGTTAAAAGTATGGAAGGCCCGACGGGAAGTCGATCACGGGGTGGTGACTTGCACCCCCAAAATAAGGAATGGCTGAGGGGAAGCGATATGTGTTTGGGCTGGGGATGGTGCAGGGTGAAAGCTGTCAAAGGCCACCCGGGCTTTAAAGCCGGATACGGACAAGGCAAGGACTGGCAAAAAACTGGCTCCAGATGTGGGAGGAGCATGGCCCCCGAGTGAAGGGTGGGTGGGGTAGGGAGATAAATAATTGGGGGGCAAAGGGGACGACGCCATGAGGGGCGGATCGGAAACCCCTATATCAAAGGGTCAAGACGAGGCAGACAAAGGGTGGATAGGGGCTTAAGGTGACCAGGTAAATGTGGGGCGATCTAAGGGGGCTAGGGCGGAAATCGAAAGGTACAGGGATGAAAAAGGGGAAAGTTGCGGCCGGAAGGGAACCAACCCCCCGGGGGGTAAAGTTTGGTCGGGGGTGAAAAGCTCTGTTCAAAAGTAACGGAAAGGCGCGATCTGGATCTATAGTTATGGCGGGCGGAATGCCTGATGGAGGTCCCCTTCGGAGAGTAGCAGATTTTGGGGTGGGATGGGAAGGGGCGGAACGGCTACGGCTAGGGACGACGAAATATAACGAGAGAGGGGGAGGTGATGGAGGATTTCATCCTCACCAAATTTTGAGGTTTAATGAACGGAGTGGACACCCCAAGACTTTGAACCCCAGGGGTAGAGTCGAATTGGATGTAATTTGGGGGGACGGAAGTATTGGGAGAAATGGGGGATGGGAGTGAGATGGGGGAATAGAGTCGACCCCCGGTCACGGTTTCCGGTGCAAAGGGACGGAGAGAACCCCAAACGGAGAGGGAGAAAAAAAAGGGTTTAGTTCAAGAATGGGGAGGGGCCGCGTTTTCACGGAGGCCCCCAAAGGGGGGGGCGAGGCAATCCAAAGGTGTAAGTGTCGAAGAGATGGGGGGGCACTGGAAAGGCGAAATGGATCCCGGGAAGGAGTGCCCCCAGGGAAGAAAAAGGTGGAGAGGGCGGGGGGGGAATGGGGGCAGAAAGCTTAAGGATGAAAGGGGGAAAAGAAAAGAGGAGGAGAGAGTAGGACGAGGCTCGGAGGGGGCAAAAAGGGAAAAGAGATCGTGGGGCGTGGGTCCGATTCTTAACCCAAAATATCTCACCGAGGAATGAATAGGGTAAGAAAGCCCGGAGAAGAGAAAGTGGGAGAACTTGTCTCCCAAAGGCGGATACCTTGGGGTAGGTGTAAAAGGTCATTAGGGGAAAAATAAAAGGTGATACGTTAAAACAACCCTGGGAAAAGGGCGATGGGACATACCCCAAGGTTATAGGAAAACCTGGAGGATGTTGAGGGAACTCCCCCCCCGGGCGATAGCAGAGAAACGGATGGATTTTCATGAAGGGGTTAGAAAGGGAAAAGGGGGCATGGGATGGAGAGGGAGATCCCCCGGGGGTTCCTCTGCGAGGTGGAGATGGGCAAAAGGGTTGAGGACAAAAAGCAAGGAAGGAGGGGAAAAAAACCGGAATTGGGGAAAAGGGGGTGATAGGCTGTGTCGAGGGTTTCCGGGGGATAAAGACAGAGCCCGCCAAGGAAATTCCCGGTAGGTGGAAAGAGGGTACCCTTTAAAGGGGTTCCTGAAAGGGACGATAAAGATCGAACAAAAAAAAAGTGTACAGGCCCCGGAAAAATTGTTCCGGAGGTAAGTCGGGAAAAGTGATGCTGGAGGATAGAGCGGATGAGTGAGTTGGGCATTGAGCGATAGGCAGTACGGCTTTTTTGAAAGGAAAAAGGGGCGGTGGAGCCGTGAGGATGGAGGGGAGGTTACGGACCGAGAAAGAATCGTCCTGGGGGTATTCCCCGAATAGCCGGGGCGTTCGTCCCCCATGGGGCCCCCCGGTGCTAGGGAGTTGAAGGAGGCAGGAGCCCAAAAAAATAATGGAGGGTGGTTAAAGGACTATTTTAAAGGGGAGGTGACCTTGGAAAAAGGGTAAAGGAGGGGAAGTGCCGACCCAAGGGTGCCACAAGGATCATCTAGGTAACTTTATGTTATTATTATTATTATTTTTGTTTAGAGGGGCCCTCGACACAATGAGGTCATTAAGGGCCTTAGCATTATTAGGTACATAGAAAATCTCCATGGAGAAGGGCAGAATATTATTGTTTATTAAAAAGGTGAAAGACAATGTAAAAAAAAAAATTAAAGGAATGGTTCTAAAAATTTAGAAAAAAAGAACCATTTGAGGGACTCCATAGGAGTACTCAAAATTTCCAAAATACAATTGGTGAAACACCCGCTAAAAAAACCCCCAGGTGTATCACCTAAGAAAAAACAAAATATTTAAAAAAATATTAAGTTAAAAAAAAAAAACTAACTGGGGAAATAATTATTTTTAAAGTTTGAGAAAGGATAAAAACAAAACAAACACATTAAAGTATACTAAAAAAGTTTTAAAAAGGGTTCAATATGAGATAAAATCCAGATAGCCCCTTTATAAAAGTGACTCAAATGGCACTAAAAAGATTCCCTGGCGTTAAAAGGAGTAAACAAAAAACTCCTTCAGCCTGTCGGTAATAAAAAAGAAGGTCACCTTTAAAATCAAGGGCAAAGGGGAAAAGGGCATATCGCGACACTCCCAAAAAGTGGTGCACACTAGGGGGCAACGCAAATTCACCACGGAGGGGGCCCCCCTGAGTAAAAATCTGTGGGTTGAAATGTATGCCCGCCGGGGGTCTGTCACGATGCCTCCCTTTTTTAGACTTTGTTAGAAGGGGCCATCGCGACCAACGTCCCTGATGGCCCCGTTGTTTTGAGCGGGGTCGAGACCCCCTGCTGTGCCCCCCCCCCCCCGGTGGTAAACTCCCCCGCCGAACTAACCCTTTAGATCTAAAAAAATGAACCCAGACTGCCCCGGAGGCAGGTCTGCCCCCTTTGGTGCCTGGTCCGCCCCGTTTTATTCTGGAAACCAGCGTGACCAGGAACCAGCAAAAGGCGAGCGGGGGGTTAATGAATCAATTTTTAAATTTTCTATTATCATCTGCACGAGGGGGTTCCGGAGTAGAGATTTGGGCAATGCAAAAGGACTATGGAATCCCTGTATGAGGAAAACGGTGACTACTTCGGTATACAAAAAACAAAGTTTTAAAAAAGGGAATAATTCGCCTAAAAACACTGGTTTTTTAGGGAAAAAATTTTAAAATTGGATCCCCCACAACAAAAAGACACCCGGGGGCCCCATTTGAGCCTCAAGTAGATGCGCTCAAATCCGTGAAACGAGGGGAGAGGAGCTCTTAAAGGCCTCTATATACAAAGTTTGGGGTGGTCGCTTTAGGGGGAACTTGGCAGATCTTTGGGGATTTCGGAGGGCGTATCTTCCGGGGAAACTGACCTGGTTTATACCTTTGGCAGGACTTCCCACAGTGTTCGAAAAACCGATAGATCCGGGTCCAATTTTACTACGACATTTAGTTTTTACAAAACAGGGTTTGGGGGGTAAAACAGGGCGGTAAGCAACATTATTTGGGTGCAATGCGTTTTCGACCGTAAAATCCCCGGGGATAAGACCGCCGGTAAGAAAGAGGGGGCTCACCGGCGCGGGACAGATGCTGACGATGGATGGTACGAAAACACCAGTTTCCCTCTTAGGAAAAGTTCTGTTCAATAGGCTATAAGAAGAAAATTGGGAAAGAACGGTAAAATATTGGCTTTGGGTGATGTGCTACTGCTGATAGAGGAAGACACGGGGCGGGAAATGAGGGAGGCTGAGATCTCTAAGGAAAAGTGGGGAAAGGGTGGTGAAAAAGGAAAAGCTGATTTTTTAGTGCAAAATCGCGATTTTTCTCCCGGGGGCTCTAGGTGGAGAAAGATATAGTGGTGAGAGAATGGGGAGGGATAAGATATGTAAAGGAAGTCAAATCCCGGGGTTATGATCGGAGAAAGACTGAGTTTTCAAAAACACATAGAGTTTGGGGTGCGGAAAGGCAAGAAAATCTTCACAAAGCTCAAGAATTGGGCCCAAGGCGAATTTTGGGTTTCCGTGTGAGGCCTGTACAGGGTCAAAGGTTTGGGAACCGATACTATAACGGAGCGAGGTTTTTTGGGTGAGGAAACCCCGAAAAGGGAAAACAAAGGTAAAGTGACACACAGAGGAAAAATTGCTCGTGTGGCCAAGGGTATGGCGATGTCCCCTGAAGCTGGAGGGTGATCACAGGTGCGTACTATCGACCCGTACATAGGGAAAGGTGGAGATGTGGAAAAGGGATAAATGAATGGTGTAAAAAGGGCACAAAGCCCGGGTGATGGGTAGAAGAGCATTGAAGGTGGGGAAATGGTTTGGGTAACGCCACGAAAGGGAAGTCATTTGAAAAATTAAGAGGGCGTGGAGTGAGAGTGGTAAAGGGGAAAGCAAATTTGGAAACCCTCTCAAAACCCGTTCCTTGGGGGACCGGGGCCCCCAAAAAATCAAACTTTGGGTTTGGTGTAATCCCAGTGTGATCTGTGCGAGGCAGAGGACGCAAGGCACGGTGTATGAGTGTGAGCATAGAAAGTAAGACAGGAATTGTACAGAGAAGTGGGGAGGGAGAAGGAGATGGAGGCCTGAGGACATACGGAGAGCCCCGAAATTTTTTGGAAATTTTTGAGCACGGCCACGAAATCGGAAAAAGAGAGAGGCGCAGAGGGGGGGGACAGGGGGGGAAAAGGATGGGCACGATGAAGCGAGGGAGTGGGTGAGTAAGTGGTGAATAAAACCCTATATGGGGTTGATGTTAAGGTAAAAAGGGGGACCCCTTTAAAGAAGGGTTAAAAAATGTAGTTTTTTTTCAGAAAATTTTATGGAATTTATAAGGTTAAATTAGTCCGGGGCGATGAAAATCGGTGGATACTCCCCGTGGTCCCTGCTGGGGAACGTGCGGTGGGAAAGGGGGTGGGCCGGTAACGGGCCCGGAGCTGGGGGTGCTGTCGCGGCTAAACTCCATCTCCCCCCCGTGGTGAAACCCCATGCGGGGGCCCTCCCATCCGGGTGCAGGTGAAACGCATACGGGGTTTTTCCAAGTCATTTCAGCCCGGGTTTTCTGGGACCGGGGGAAACTTGGTGGTTTGGGTTTCAAGAAAGTCTTTGGGCTTAATTAATGAAGCTAAAGAAATACCTAATTAGGTCACAAAGGGGTTGTTTTGTTGTTGGGTCCACCTTTGCGCCCGGGCTTTCCCTTGGAAAACGGGACAAAATAGGCCTTCCTGCTCTGTGTGTGTCCCCTCCTTCTTATTCCCTCCGTTTTTTTCCTACTGTGATGAATACAAAACCCTCTCCCTTCTGTTACCCCGGTTCCTTCGATGATCCCCGGGGCTCCGCCCGGTCCCCCAAAAAACGTTCTCCTGACCTGTCAGCCTCCCCTCCCCGGAAGCCCCTATCCGCGGGTGGCTAAGATTTTTCCCGAGCCAGGCCGCCCAAATGATGTAGGGCATCGGCGATTACGCGCTCCCGGCATCCCCACCGCCGAATCAGGGACGGCTTGTGAATCCCCCGGGGCGACGACGGCAGGTGACCCCAGAGTCGAATTTTGGGAGTCGGACCCCCCCTTTATTTGTTTTTTTTGGGTGGGAGGGAGGCCAGATAGCGGGCATGCCGGCCCGATAGGAGTTAGGTAGTGAATGGGTGTTGCGAGGGTAACCAGTGGTGTAACCAAAGAAGTCCAACGCCGGTAGACCAACCAGGCAAATGGGGAGTGTGGGGGGGTGGCACCCTTCCCCCCTACGTGAAAAGTTTAATGAGCCCCATTTTGGGGATGGACATAACAAGAAATCTCTTTATTTTTTTCCCCCAAAACAAAGTATTTTCGAGAACCACAAAGGGGTTGGGCAAATTAATTTTTTTGTGGTTTTCCAGAATGTTGTCTTAAAATTTTAAATATAATAAAAATACTTTTAAAAAAAAGAAAGAAAGCTCGCTTCGTTTGTATTCTTACGAAGCTCCGTTTACCCCACTTTTCTGATTTATCAAGTCCCCTTTTTCCGGGGGTCTAAGAAAATACACCATCTTCAGAGGTCTGCCTACATCTTTCAGAAATTCCCCCCCGTGTACCCTTCGTCTACTAAGTCTAGTTTGGATTCCCCGAGAGTCCAGGGCCCAAGCACGCGAGAGCCTTTCCCCCGAGGCCGGCACCCCCAGCCGCCCGATCGACATTTTGTGCCTGACCATAAGGGCAAGATGAGTGATAACCAGCCCGTGTAGGGAACTGTCGCGAGTGTTTTTCACGACACCCCTGCTTAAACCAAAAGAATTCAACAGGCTATCCCAAAAAACGGGTTTGGGGAAATATTTCCATCGTGTAAAGTGTGAAAGTTAGTACAGACATAGTCTAAAATACTGTTAGGGCAATAAAATCGCTGTTTTGAAAGTTTTCGTGTTTTTGTGTCATTTTGGGGGAGTCTAAATTATTTTATTAGGGGGTTTAAAGGCCCCTCGACACTCTAGGGCATTGGGATTGAAATATATTTAAAACAAATAAAATCCCCTAGGGGAAGATAAATCATTCCCACCTGAACATTTATAGGAGTGCAAATGCCTCAAATACAAATTTAGTGAAACACCCGCTAAAAAAAAAACCACAGGAAAAACCTATAAGAAAAAAAAAAAATATTAAAACAAAAATTTAGTTAAAAAAAACAAAATAAATGTTTTAAAAATTTATTTTTTTAAAGTTTGTTAAAATGGGGTTTAAAAAGACAAGAAAACACATTAAAGTATACTAAAAGTTAAAAGGGTCTCAATAGGAAAAAAATCCAGATGACCACTTTATAAAAGTGACTCAAATGGCACTAAAAAAATTGCCGCGTATAAAAATGGAGTAAACAAATAACTCCTTTAGCGCTGTGCGAAAAAAAAAACGAAGGTACCCTTTAAAAACAAGGGCAAGGCGAATAGGGGATTCTGCGACCCCCCACCAAAAGTGGTGCACAATAAAGGGGGGCATCGCAAAAAAAACCCCACTGGGGTGGATCCCCCCGAGTAAAAAACATGGGGGGGGAAAGTAGCCCGACGCGGAGTCTGTCACGATGATTCTCTCTTCAGACTTTTGTATAGAAAGAGGGCCATCGCGACACACCGTCCCCTTGGACCGCAGTTGTTCTGGCAGGGGGCGAGACCACTGCTCGTGAGGTGCGAAAACCCCCCCGGAAAATAAAAAAAAAATAAAAAAAAAAATTTACAAGACCCACGCCGAAAAAAACCCTTTTGATCTAAAAACATAAAAAACCCAGACCGCCCCCGGGCAGGCGTCTGCCCCTTGGCGCCTGGTCCGCCAGTTTAATTCCGGGAAACGCGTGACCAGGAACCAGCAAAGGCGAGGGTGCTTAAGAATCAATTTTTAAATTTCATGTTTTCTGCACGAGGGATTCCAGGGGTAAGAGTGGACAAAGCCAAAAGACCACTTTTATGGAAACCCCTGCAGATGAGGACAAAACGGTGACCTTCGGTATACAAAACACAAGATTTAAAATGGCATATAATTCGCCGTAAAAAGCTGGTTTCATTAGGGAAACCCCAAATTTTTTTTGGATCCTTTTACAACAAAAGTAAATCCCCCACGGGCTCCAGATTTAGAGCCATCATGTGATAGCTAAAAAACCGTAAAGCGAGTGGGAAAGGAGCTCATTTAAAGGGCCTTTCCTATACAAAAGTTTTTGGGGTGGTCGCTTTAGGGGAAATGGCAAGATCAAAATGGTTACGGAGGGCGTATCTTCCCGGGGGAAAAACCGACCTGGTGAGTGGGGTAGCCTTTTGGGAGGGGCATCCCCAAGTGTCAAAAAGATAACATCCGGATCCCCAAACCGGGCCCTTGTACTACGCCATTTTTGGGTTTTATACAGACACGGTTAGGGGATAAACACAGGGCGGGGAAACAACATTATTTGGCATGCAAAGAAATTTCGCCGTAAGATGCAGGAGATATGACGCCCGGGAAGAAAGAGAAAAATCACCGGGGTCGGCACGATGCGACGATGGATGTTACGAAAATACCCGTAGCCATCGAATGCAAGCATGTGGACGTATGAGAATCTTTAACGCCCAGGGTCTAGCGGAACCTTTTTACAAAAATGTCGTAATCAAGTTTTGATTCACCCAAAGGGTCTTAGGGCATCAAGGTTTCCCAAACAGCACCCCCAAAGGGGACCACTCCCAATTAAGTAAATTCAAAGTTTAACACACCTCACATTCAGGGCTTTTTTTGGGGGATACAAGTTAGTTTAAAATCGAATAAAAGTCCTGGAACCTACGGTTCGGAGCAGGAAAAAAAAAGGGTTTTAATTAAAATATGGGGGCGGCTGATTCCGCGTAACCTATGGAAAAGGGACGAATTTGTTTTGGGGCAAAGCTATTTTATCGCAATAGCGAAAAATCTAAGCGCAAAAGGGCTGCCTGGGGACCCCATTTTTTTAATAAAAATCATCGGAAAGGGTTGTTTAACCTTACCCCGGGAAATGTCTTTGAATTTAAAATTAGCTTCAAAAAAAAAGGGAGATCCCCCGGGCCCAATTAAAAAGGTTTTTTTTTTGATTTTCCGTAACGCCTTATAGTCCCCCTCCAAAACAAGAAAACAGCCCAAAAAAGCTGTTTATGGGAAAGGCGTCACGAACAGCAAATCTAAAAGGGGGGACGAGTTATAAACCCGGGGCGGTTTGGGGGAAAAAACCCCATTTAATATTGATAGCAATTGCGGGATTTAAACCCATATAAGTCGTTTATTTATCATTTTTTTCTAATATTTTGGATACACAGCTAGTTAAGGCTATCGGTCTATAACTAGTTGGCTATAATTTAATCCTTGCCACTTTCATATATTGGGATAACGGTTGCTTGCCTCCACAGTGTTGGGAATTGATGAGATTCCCAAACACAATTGTAGAGGTCTAAGAGGAACGCCCGTCCAGCAGGGGACAGTTGACGCAACATTTCATAATGGATATCATCCGGACAGAATTTGTATTGCCCCCCGGGGACGGGGCATAAGAAAGTTACTCTTTAGAAAAGGGGGGAGTTTTAATCCCCCCCCCGATTTTGGGGCCAAAAACATGTAAGGCATCGAAGTGCGCTTATGCACCGCCAAACCTTTTAGGTAGCTCGCGTGCTTGAATAGTGGCGAACATGACCCCAAATACTTGGGACCTCCATAGGGGAGGAGAAAGTAAACCGTTTGCATAAGTGGGGGTATATTATAAAGGGTATTTTTGTATTACGTACTTTACGAATGTGACCCCCAAACCTTGGTTGTGGGAGTGGAATAGAAAAGGGTAGAAATAAACTGCTCCAAGACTCTTTTCTGCTTTCTCGAATAATGCGGCGAGCTTTAGCTCGTAAAATCCGGAATGATCCAGTTTTCCCCGAAGTAGGACGTCGATTAAAGATACGTAGGGCTCTTCGGGGTTTAAAAATAGCCAGCCGGCACTCCTCGTTCCCACCGGGAACAGGACGGTGGCGCGGGTTTGGCGAGGATTTAGGGATGGATGCCCTCCCCGCCGCGAGCTGTCGAATTTAATTGCAACCCTTTAAACATCGACGTCGGGAGAATGGGGTTGTCGAATAGGGCCCCTGTCGCGGAAATTTATCCCAGTTGCACGTTTAAAAACCCCCTTGGGAAAGTGCTGTATGGGGGATCTTGAATTTGTGAAAGCACAAGGGGAAAAAGTGATCGCTGACATGGCCCGAGTAAACCTCCAAAGGGAAGTGAGAGCAACCCCCGGGTACATAGAGTGGTCGATGGCAGGGATCTTTTAAAAGGTGGAGAAGTGTGTCGGGCCCCGGTGTTCATTAACACCAAGTTTCCCGAGACAAGAATACCCTTACCATCCTCGGGCGGGCGTCTGTAAAATTAGACCCCCACCCCCGGTTTGCGCGTTAAAAAGTCCCCCAAGATGATATACGGGGGGGAAGGGTGTAAAAAGAGGGTCTTTTTAGAGTCCTCTTGGAAACACGTTCACCTGGTGGGAGGTTGATAAAGCATACGGTTACCTCCATAAGAAGGGAGACTCTGACAGCAATCACTTGGAGTCAGAAACAATATTAATATTCTTTAATTATAGTGCTTCGTGCGAATATAGCCACATCTCCGCTAGCCGATCAAAAAAAGGCTTATCGGTACGATACACATCGTAAACCCACGAAGGATCGGGTTGTTAGTTGGGCGGAAGTGGGTCTCCCGCAAACACAAGATGGAAAGGGTGCAGGGAAGAAATTTGTTTTTTAATTTCCTCTACCGAGCATAGAAACCCCCCCAATTCCATTGTATTTTATTATTATTATTGTTTAACGGCCCATCGACACATCGAGGTCATTAGGTCCTTGGATATATATTATAAACATAATAAAATCCCCATAGGGGAAAGAGATAAAAAATTCACCATTTGAGACACTCCGTTAGGGGTGCTCAAATGGGCTCTTGGATAAATTAAGTGATACAACTGCTAAAAAAACCACAAGTGTTCACTCCCAATAAAAAGACAAAACAAACATATTAAAATTATAACACGTTAAAATGACACATGTTAAAATGATAATACGTTAAAAAGGACAAAAAAACATGTTAAATTGTAATAAAACTGTTAAAAAGATCTCAATATGAGGTAATATCCAAAGAGCCACTTTAAAAAAGTGACTCAAATAGCATTAAAAAGATCCGCCCGGCGTTTAAAACGGAAAAAACAAATAACTCCATCCGCGCTATCGCGTAATAAAGAGCGTAGGTCAAACCTTTAAAATCAGAGCCAGGCGGATAGGGGCATATTTACGACACTCCACCAAAAAGTGATACACACTCAGAGGAGCATAATTTCATTGTAGTAGCGACATATGTTTTAGTATGAAATTTATTATCTCGCAATCTATTTACTTTCCTTTAAGAATACAAATTTGTTGAGGTCCTTTTTAGGCACTCTTGCCTTTCCCAGTCTTCCTGTAACCCCCCGCTTCAGGAGAGGCTTCGGTTTATTTTGGAGAGGATGGGTAGTCGGACTCTTGTTCGAAGGCTTTAAGGCCTTCGACGCTTTTTTTATCTATTTTTTTTCGGCGGTCTTTCCCTGGTCCTTCTTCAAGGCACCAGTGGGACTCGCCTTAGCGGCCTCACCTGTTCGCACTGTCCCCAACTCCAAGCCAGAGGTGGGGTGTGAGAGGCTCAACAACGGCCCGCACTTGTTTTGTACCCTAGGGGGGCCCGGGGGGATTTCCCCAGTGGGTGGGGGTTACCGAGGTGGGCCGGGGGGGATACCCCAGGGGGGGGGTGGGGGGTTCCCCGAGGTGGGCTAAGGGGAGTTCCTGAGGAAGTTCCCGTGGTATAGGTGGGGGAGACGCCGTTGGGCGGTTTGGCCTTTTAAAAAAAATTTTCGCAAGAAGTTGGCGCGGGAAACAACCTAAGTATCTCGAGGAATATACCAATGGCTCTGGTCGCATTGGTCCTTAGCAAAATACTGCGCAAAGGCAGTTGGCGCAGTTTAATTTTGACCTGACAATCGGCATTGAGTTTGAAATACCGGAGCTTGACTTGATACGTATTCCTTGCGTTCCTGGGCTTATGAGATCTTCTTTTCAGATTGTATCTCCTGGATTTTCTTCTCTACCTTCTATTTTTGGACAGGCCCGAGACAGGCGGAATGCGGCCCCTTGCAGTTGACCCCAGTAATTAGGAGATCGCTTTTGGTGTTTCGTGAGCCTCCCATCCCCCAATCCGCCACAGGTTGGTTTACCACGTCATCGCAGCTTCGTATCCCCAAAATTCCTGGCACTGAAAACACGCCGAGGGTTAGGGACTTTACGGCCGGACCCTGAGCACGTGGAAGCCTGCTCGGACCTCCTTCGGAAGGGTAGGAGTCGCAAATGTGAGTATATACGTATCCGTCTTCTTTTCTTGTCCATTCTTTTTGTGGACAATACAGTACACTTCGGTGACATGTGGGGGGTAGCTCCTCACAAATCTCCTCAATGCTTACGCAGTCGAGGTCGAAACAAGTGACCACCCCCTTGCAAAAAATTGAGGAACCCGGCAGGTTCCCTTCACCGGTTTTGAAGCGTATTACTCGACGGTATTTCAGTAATAGCCATGATGTTGGAGGATGGAGTCAGTTACAGTCTGTATCAAAATATTCCCATCACGAAAATTTCCCTTTTATAGAGATGTTTGATTTTGTTTATGCACCATTTATCGCTTTTCGAGGATAAATGGGTTTGACGTGCTTAAGGTTTCCATTGGCATTATCTCGAGACATCACCAGGAGGGGGTACGGCCTCACCATTTCCTGGGTTTCCACAGTGACAGGGCTGTACGGCCCTTACCGTTTCCGCCTCTTATCAATATTACGGCCCTGTGAGGGGCCGGACTGTGAGGTGCCAGCAGAAATTGGCAGTACGGTGAGAGCGGTGACAAAGGTTATTGTCCATGCCGTATTTGGGGAAAACCCTACACAGTATTCGGATCGTAGACCCAGGGTTGCCCCAAAGTTGGTACTCCACATATGGCCCTGTTAACTTCCCGACGAGAGGCTCTAGACGACGCTGGGCATGACAACCTTGCTTTAGAGCATCGCCGAGAGAGAGGTCGTCGCAGAAAGTGGGTGTAGGAAAGTGCCAATTTTACGTCGGGCCTTCATGAACGCAACCGATCTTTTCCCAAAGTGGGTACCGGTTGTCATCCCTAAGGCCCTTCTACTAAGGTATTGCAACCGGCGCACTTTCATTGGGGAGCTCAAAGCAGTGGTATCCAATAATAAACAGAGAAAATCCGGGTTAGTAGCCAAAGGGCGTCAACGGGAAAGGCCAAAGGCCTCCGTGCAAGATGAACGGCAGGGGGAAGGGAAGAAAAAGGTAAGGATAGGGTATAGCGAAGGGGGAAGAGTGAAATAAAAAAAAGGGGCAAAGTGAAAGAAGAAGAAAAAAGATGTGAAAAGGAAAGATATAGGATAGGTTTTATCCTACACGAGGTATGTCCTGCACAGATGCCTCCCCCTTTTGTCGTTCGACAAGCAGGGGTTACTGCGGGACTATTCTAAACCCCGTCCCTTAGGGGGGGCCCCTACCACTTCCTGGACTTTTTCCATTAATGGGCTGGACGGCCTCACCCCAAATTTCCCATAAGGTTCCAACAGAAAGCGCTTGTGTAAAACTTTGGCAATTACTTGGAACTACGTCATAGTGAGTAAATGGTCAGTCCGTGCAGGTGGTTATTCTTATTATTTGATATTTTTTATTTAAAATCTAAGTAAGTGAAATTTTTAAAATGTTGCATTTTATAATTTAAATTCTAGGTTATTTGTCATTGTATATTTGTAATTGAAACATTTTTTTCCGGTTATTTATTCATCCAATACATATTTTAGTTGATGTTAAAAATGGCATCACTATGCAACATGTGGCACTATATACCCAAAAATAACACCATTAAAAACAATTCATAAAATTTAGTCTTTTTTCTTTTTTATTTACCAATTTTATTTAAATTAATTTATTTATTTTATTTGGCCCTTATAATAAATGTTGTGTATGTGTTATATTTAATTAAAATTTTTTTTAAAATTAACCTAATTTCGTACAAACAAATAAAATTTTCGTTCTTTTTTTGTGTAGTTTAAAAATGACGAGAGGTTTAATAGTGACCAAATACTAGAACAAAAAAAAGATATTTGAAGAAATTCATTTTTGATGCGAGTCATAAACTGAACCGATGATGATGATAATGATATCACGTTGATGATATTGATCTATTTGACCTGAAAACCCGGGTTGACCATTCTGAAGTACGTTTTAAATTGAACTAGGAATCTACCACTAACCGGAAGAAATTTTTTCGTGTACTACTCCTGAAACCAGACTATCATTCTTACATCATTTATGCCCTAAACCTGCCCCAATTTATCACTTCATCAAATCAGCAGTTTTTAAAAGTTCTGCTAAATCTCCAACTCATCCATCAATATGTCTGTTTACCTGCCCTCCTAATTCGAATTCCCCCTCAGGGGGCCCCAACTGTGTTTTTCCCTCACCTCCGACTCATTTAAAAGGGCAAATTGGGCCAATAAAGAAAAATAACAAATTATGATTAACCCCCCCCCAAATAAAATTATTCAAAGTATTGATTGATGGGTTTGACCTGGTGGTTTTGGGTAAGGTGCCCGGATTCTGTGCCGGGGGTCCGGGGTTTCAATCCTCGGTCCGGAAAAAATTTTTATCTTATTCCCAAAACCCTTTCCTTCACCTCTGACAAGTTTTATCTTGTGAATGGGGGGAATGCCAGGCCCCCCCACCGTGGTTCGGATTCCCGTTAAACTGTAGGTCCTCCTTTTCACCCCAATCCCCCTCCCATTACACATTAGCGAAGTGGGTAAACCCGAACGGGTAGAAAAGACGCGGTTGTAATAATAATATTAAGAAAAAATTTTTTTTGGATTTTGATAAGTGCATTATATTTTTAAAGTATTTCAGCCCAAATTTTTTTATCAGCAATAGGAAAACGGCATGTACCCACCACAAAAAAAGGAACTGGGGAGACATTTTTTGGTATTTATATTTTTTTCTGATGGGAAAAAAAATTGTTATAAAGCTACAGAGATCATGGTCGTCTGAAATTGATCTCCATGATCCATATATTTCTTTTTTAAATATCACTGAATCGTTTCAGTGACTATTTTGTTATCTGCAGTTAAGACAACAATTTCTACCAGAAAAAGCCCCGCCCCTAATTATTACTTTAATTATTTTGAATAAAAACCCTTTTTAAAAATTTGTTTAAAAAAAAATTTGTTGGTTTCTTTAAAAACCAAAATCCAGCGTTGCCTTTCCAATGATTACTTTCAAAGGAAATTTTTTAAAAAAAAGAAACAAAATCAAATGCTGTTAAAAATTTATGGGTGATGGCTGACAAGTCAGGTTATTTTATGTCCTTAAATTTGAGATTATACTTTTTCCCAAAAAATTAGGGAGAAAACATTGTAAAAAGATTAACAAAAGAACTCAAAAGGATACCACTTTGAGTTATTTTTAAAAACTATTTAACTTTTATAAAAATGGAGGAACTAACAAAATTTTATATAAATGCGTTAAAACTATAAATAAAAATAGTTTTAATTTTCCCAATTTTTAAAGATGAAAAAAAATATGTCCGTGGTGATTACGGTGGTTCTCAAGTGGAACCGAAATTGCTATAAGGGGAAAGGACAAAAACTTGGTCATTTGTTGTCAAATTTCCATGACCCCAAAAGAAGGGGGAAACAAGTTTCAAGACGGGGGCCGTGATAACTTTTAAAACAAGTTTCCCTTTTCCCCAGAAAGCATTTGTTGATTATAACAAAAAACAGAATTTTGTTAAATAATTTGATCAAATTAAATCGACATACGAAATTGATGTAAAAGCCGCAAATGGTTTTCACAATTTTTAAATTTCTTCATTGATGCTGTTGGGTTTAAATTTTTTTGTACTGAAAAAATGCTTTCCAGTCGGGTCGTTTATCAATGGGAAAAAATTTTAGAGTCAGTTTTGTCTTGGGGTTGGGGTTTACACACATGTTTAAGTACACACCCCTCTTCAAAATCATTCACGCAAGACAAATTTTTTAAAAGATTTAAGCCAAAAAAAATTTCCCATTCAAATCAAAACAATTGGATCTAGCCAGCCCCCAGACAAAGAGGTCGACGCAGAGGAGATGTGCTTTTTGCAGCACAAAGAAGAAGCCACAGCAGCATTTTTGGGGTTTTTAAATATCTGCTATGTCCACTCTGCTTGGGGGAAATCGGGAAAAAGTGTTTTTAAAAAATTCTAAAATTTCATAGCTTATATCTTGTAATTTTTTGTATTTTTAGTATTGTACATTTTGTAGTTTCTTGGGTTTTTTTAGAATTGTGTCCTTCAGACTTTTGTACAATCGAGGCCCCCTATTATGTTTTTTCATTTCCCTTTTTTCCCGTAAAATGACTAGAGTTTGGTTTTTTTGTTCTTCCGACTTTTTTTGGTGTAGTCACAGTAACTTAATGTTGCTTTAAATCCCTCTGACTTTTTTATTGGTCAAGAGACCATGTTTTTCCCACTTCATATGATATAGCTTGATTTTAAGAAACCCTTTAGCTCCAGATGTAATAAAGAAGTCTTAGTCCCAAAAGGTTGCTATTCTCCCGAGGGTCTATATTTCCCCTTTTAATTTCCCTTTAAAACTAAAAACTTGTGGTTAAAAACCAAGTTGTCTTTCTTTTTTTTTTAAGAACCCGTTGGGTTACTGTGTTCAATGTATTGAACCAAATTTTTGTTGCCACGCTTGCATGTGGTATTAGCTTTTGGGGGCGGAACTACGCTTTTTTTTCCATATGGGTTTTCCCCGCAGATAAAATTTTTTTTTTCTTTGCCCCTTTTTGGAAACCCATTTACTTAAATATTAGTTTGTTTTGATTTATATTAGTGTTGTAACCCAGGGAGTGGGTCAGTAAATACATGTAATTTTTGAATGCCCTGGTGGTACCAATAGGGAAAGGGGGCTGGCCATAGTACTATTGTGTGTAGACACTTGTATGTTAGCCAAACTCCAAAGTAATCACAAAACCCTTTCTATTGCAATTCTTTTTAAAATGTATCCCTTAAGGATTTTTCTTAAGTCCCCAATTTAAAACAAGCTAGCTTAAATAACAAATGTTTTTGAAAAATACTTTTTTGTATTTCATTTCCAAACTAACTTTTGTTTGTAATAACTTCACTGTTTTCCTTTTAGAACACCTGACCGTATTTTGGCATAAAGACCGCTGTTTTTTTTTTTTAAAACATTGCTCTTCAAGCCTACTGCTTTTGATTTGCCCGTTTTCGCAACAAGACGGGATTAATTTATAACTTCTATCTTATGTTTTTGTATATCTATTGAAATCAAGATATCTTTTATTTTTTTTTTAAAAATAAATTTATTTTTTCAAAACTATTTTATTCTCGGTTAAAAAAATTTTCCCCTTTTTGCCCCATTATCAATTAAACCTTAAAAAGGAAACCCAAAAAAAAAATTTGGGTTTGAAATTCAAAAAAAAAGGGTTTTAAATTTGGACAATAAAAGTATGCAAAAAGGGGGAAAAATCCCTTATTATTTTATAAGTTAAAATTGTTTGTATTTACTGCCAAAAGGTTTTCAATATTTAAATATTTACCCTATTTTTTTCTATGTAGCTAAATAAATAGCAATTTAAAATAAAAAAGGGGGGTTTTGGGTTTCAAGCAAAGTTTGGTTAATTTGGGTTTAAACCCCGGAGTTCTACTATTGTCTTTTGTAAACAAAAATGTAAAAATTGTTTATTTAAAAGATAAAAAACTGACCAAAAATTTTTTTTGTCTTGTCACCTCTTCAGGCAAACCTTAATTTTTTACACTATTGAATTTGGGGAATTGGGGAAAATAGCGTTTTAAAGGAAACTTTCCCACATTTGCTGGGAAAGTCAGTAAAACAGTTATAAAAAAACCCCCCTTTAAAAACATGTTAGGATTTGAACCACGAGCTTGTGTCCCGAAAATCCTTTTTCTAATCTAAAAGTGAGATAGATTATATGGGTTTTTGACATTATGGGACCCCCTGGAGTGGATTTTTGGAACCAAATTAGGGTAATAAAGCAACAAATGGGGGACACTACCTGTACTATTTTTTAAGCCAAGTACAATTCATTCCCCAGTTTTTTTATTTTACTTTTTCCCCGTAGGATGAACAGCCAAAAAAGCAACGACCCCGCTGTTGGTTTGGTTTTAAATTCTTTTTTTACTTTGGTTCCCATTACAATTTGGGTTTTGGTTTCGCCCTTATTAATACTTTGGTTACCATTAAATTTGGGTTTGGTTTCGAACCCTTTTTTTTTTTTTAAAAAATTTTTGGTTTACCATTAAAGTTTTTTGGGGGTTTGAACCCAAATTGTTTAAAAAGGGAGGGGTTTTACCAATTTTTTATTTTGAAATTTTTGCAATAGTGAATGAATTGACAATATAATTTTTTTGGGCGTGTGTTTGTGTTACGTTTTGAAGGTGCAGCAAACCCTTTCCCCCATCTCTGCAAATGTTTGTTAGAGGCGTGGGGGCGGGGGTTTTAGGCCCAAAAGGTATTAGGAGGGGGGGGGAAAACCCAAAAAGGGGGGAAAAGCTCAAAAAAAGAAAGGGGAAAAAAAAGTTTGCTGGTGACCCTCCCGCAAAACGTGAAGAAAAACATTTCTGGAGCACCCAAAAAAAACCCCAAAAGTCGACCCCTTTTTGGGCTGGAGCAAAGGGGATTCTGGAACGTGAGAGGTATTTCATTAAAGGGGAGGGGTTTATATTTACGAAAAATCCAAATTGGTAGAGGGTGCTCAATAGGTGTGCAGGGGAAAGAGCTGGACAAAAAGAAATCTCGGGTAATAAAAAAGGGGGGGGAAAACGATTAAATTATTTTTGTTGTTTTATTTTATTTTTGAGAAATTCGATGTGTTTTTATATTTTTGTAAGGCTTTTTATTTTAAGTGTATGGGGTAAAGTTTTAATAAAGTAAAATGGTAAAATTTTCCCTTTCCTTTTGTCATTGTTTGTAGAAAATATACTTTGTTGACCTAAAAATAATTTGTTAAAATGTTTTTTAAAAAAAATTGTATTAAATTTTTATTTTAAAATAGCTATTAAAAATTTTCTTTATAGATAAAAATAAAAATTCCCCTTTTTCCTATATGGACGATACTTATAAACAGTTGCTTAGAAAACAGAATTCCAAGTCTTATTGAGGGTTCGCTTTTTGAAAAAGGGTTTTTTTTAAAATCTGGAGTACCACAAGGATCGGGTTTTGGCCCAAAAAATTTTTTCTTTGGGGATCCCGAAAAAATCTCAAAATGACAGTAGAATGTTCCAAATGACAAAACCCAATTTTTACCAGAGACAGAAACATTTTTCTACGCGTCATTATCACTTCAAAGATTTTTCCCCAAAAAAAATCGAAACCCGGGCTCGCAAAATGGAGAGGGAAAAATTAATACCACTAAGTCCACGGTTTGGGGGGTTTAAAAAGGAGAATTTTTTTTTTAAAAAATTAATTATTATTTTTGGTTTAGGCCCCTCGACACCAAAAAAGGTATTAGGGCCTTGAAAAATTTTTTTTAAAAAATAATAAAACCCGATAGGGGGGGGGATATAATCATTCCCCCACCTGAGACCCATAGGAGTGCTCAAATGGGATCAAAGTACAAAATTTTTTGAAAACCTGCTAAAAAAAACCAAGGTGTATCCCCTTTTTAAAAAAAAAAAACAAAAAATATTAAAACAATATATTAGTTAAAAAGACAAAAATTTAAAAAGTTTTAAAAAAGTTATTTTATTAAAGTTTGTTTTTAAAAAAAATTTAAAAAGAAAAGACAAACACATTAAAAAAAAACTAAATGTTTTAAAAAAGGGCTCAATATGGATAAATTTCCCGAAGAGCCACTTTTTAAAAATGACTCAAATGGCCTAAAAAAGATTCGCTTTGGGGTATAAATGGAGTAAAAAATAACTCCTTCAGCGCTGTCGCGTAATAAAAACGAAGGTCACCCTTTAAAAAACAAGGGCGGCGAATAGGGGCATATCTGCGACACTCCAAAAAAATGTGGTGCACACTAAGGGGAGCATCGCAAAAATTCAACACTGGAGGTGGTTTTCCCCCTGAGTAAAACCCGTGGGTTAGAAATGTTTTGGGGCCCGACGCGGGTTCGTCACGATGACCTCCTTTTTCCCAAAATTTCGAAATAGAAGAGGGCCATCGGGGACACCCCCGCCCTGATGGACCGCACCCTTTGTTTGAGCAGGGGTCGGACCCTGTCGTCCCCGGGGGTTTAACACTCCACCCCCCAAAAACCCAAAACCCCCTTAAAGATCTAAAAACATGACACCAGACTCCTCGGAGGCAAGCTCGCTGCCCCCTTTGGTCCCGGGGCCCGCCGTTCTTTCCCCTGGAAGACCACCCTGACCGGGAAATCCACCCAAAAGGCGGGGCCCGGGTGTTTAAATTGAATAATTTTTTAAAAATTTTTTTTCATGTATCATCGCACGGGGGGATTCATGAAAAAAGTGCGGACAAAGCAAACAAAAGCACTCAGGAATCCGTGCAGGATGAGAACAGCGGGGGACTATTTCTTTTTATAAAAACAAAGATTTAAAAAGGCATACAATTCAGCCGTAAAAAAACAGGGGTTTCTTTAGGTAAACCAAATTTAAAATTGGACCCTTTCCCCACAACAAAAGACACCCAAACGGAGGCCCCCGATTTAGAGCCATAGTGTTGATTCGCTAAAATTTTCCGTGAAAGCGAGTGGAGAGGAGTCTTAAAGGTCCTCTCATATAAAAAATTTGAGGGTGGTCTTTTAAAGGGAAACTTGGGGGAAGACCCCAAAAAGGCCCATTTCGGAGGGCGTATTTTTCCGGGAAAAAATTTCGCCCCGGTGATAGGGGGGGGGATACCCTTTGGCAGCACTATCCCACACGTGTCAAAAACCCCTTTAGCACCCGGGATCCCACCGGCCTTGTACTACGCCATTTGGGTTTCATACAAGACAGGGTTTTTGGGGGATAAAAAAAAGGGCGGTAGGAAAAATGATCTGGCATGCAGTGCAGTTTGGACACGTAAGATGCCGGGGGGGGAAGCCCGCCGGAAAGAAAGGGGGGGGCTAAACGGCGTCGGCACAGATGCTGACGACTGGACTGGTACGAAAAACACCCGTAGCCAGTCGAATGCCAGCAGGGGGGACGCTATCGAGCATCTTTAACGCCGAGGGTTTAGGGGAAACCCAAAAACAAAACTCCGTAATCAAGTTTTGATCTCCCCAAGGCTTATGAGGCGCATCAAGGTTTCCCTTTCCCCCAAACCCCCAGGCCCGGGGCCGCAAAACCCCTTTGAGAAAGGGTTTTAGTGCTTTTATAGACCTCGCTTTAAATTTCTTTGATGGGGGGGGGTCCAATTTAAAATTTTAAAAATCAAAAAAAAGTCCCGGGAAAACCCTTTCGGTCTCGGGGGAACGGGTTTTAAAAAAAACTTTGTTCATTAAAATTTTGGGGGGCTGGCTGTATTCCGCGTAATCTATGGAATTTTGGGCGACAGTCGTTTTGGGCCGAGAGAAGCGAAACCCAAATTACGAGATGCCCAAAACTAAAAGATTGTTTACAGCGGGGTTGTATCTGTCGTTCAGCCCTGTGGAAACTGATAAAACTGAAATAAATTGCGTAGTAATCCAAAAAAAGGGCATGAACAAACAGGTAAGCGCACGTTGTCTACGTGTATTTATCGCAATAGGGAATAACGTACACCCTTAAAATACTACCCTGAGGGGCACCCCTTTTTCTTGAATAAAATATCGGATAAAGGGGTTGTTTAACCTTACCGGAAGTGTCTATCAGACATTTAAAAATTTGATATAAAAATAGGGGGTTTCCCCCCGGAACCCCAATTAAACGGGTTTTTTTAAAATGCCCCTACCGCCCGGTGGTGTCGTAAGCCTTCTCCAAATTAAAAAGGCAGCCAAGAGGGTTTCTGTTTATGGAGGAAAGCGGGCCCCCGAACAGGGAGTCTCAAAGGGGGAACAAGGTGATCCACCGTTGATCGTTTTCGGCGAAAGGCCACCCTTGCATATTTTGGGTAGTAGATTGCGGGGATTTAGATACCCTATAAATCTTTTTTTTGAAACTTTTTCTAATATTTTTTCTACACAAAATAGTTAAGGCTTCGGTCTATAGCTAGTTGGGGTTAATTTTTTTCCTTGCCACTTTTATTTATTGGGATAACGGTTGCTTGCTCCATAGTGTTGGAATTTACGAGTTTTCCCCAAAAACAATTGTAGAGGTCCCAAGAGGAACGCCCGGCCAGCAAGGGGCAGTTGGCGCAAAAATTTGTAATGGATATCATCCGGGGCCCGAAGTTGTATTGCCCGGCCCCGGGGGCAGGGCATAGGGAAGTTCCTCTTTACTAAAGGGGGAGTTATAATCCCCCCCCCGACTTTGGCCAAAATCAATAGTAAGGCGCTCGATGCTGCGCTTATGCACCGCGGAAAAACGTTAGAGTAGCTCGCAGTGCTAGAATTTTGCGGCGAAATCGAGCCCAATACATTGGCGACCTCCACAGGGGGAGGAGACAAGCGAAACCGTTTTTGACATGAGGGCAGGTATACTTTTTAAAGGAATTTTTTTTCCACTTAATTTACTATATTGTCCCAAACCCTTTGTTGTGGGAGTTTGGGAATTTTTTAAGGGTAGAATAAAATGTTTTCCCAAAAATCTTTCTGCTTTCTCGAATAACACGGCGGGGCTCGAGCACGTAGAATCCGGAATGTTTCCAATTTTCCAAAGTTGGACGTCGATGAAAGAGGCGAAGGGCCCTTCGAGATTTAGAAACAGCCCAAACCCAAAACTTCTCGTTCCACCCGGGAACAGGACGGTGGCGCGGTTTGGCGAGGATTTTTGGGATAGAAGCAAATGCCGCCGCGATGACCGTTTGAAGTAATAGGCCCAGCCTTAATATCGACGTCTGGATGTTGGGATTCACCCATATACAGCGAGCTCACGGGAGCGATACACCCAGTCAGCCACGTTTTAAGCACCCCATTGGGTTTCCGTCGCCTGTACTGGGAGGATCTTCAAGTGGTGAGAGAAGAATGGGACTAATGATCACTGCCACATAGGTACGAGTGGAAACCTCCCAAAGAAAGTGGGCAGCGATCCCGGGACTACAACTTGTTAGGTCGATGGCAGAGGTACACATTAAATGTAGATGAAGTGTGTTCTGAGTAGTCCCGGTTGTTCACATTAACAACCAGGTTTCCCGTTACAAGAATATCCTCTACCTTCCTCCCCACGTGCGTCAGTAGAATATTGGACCCCCAACACCAGGTTATGCGCATTAAAGTTCCCCCAAGAGATATAGGGGGCGGGAAGTTGTTATAAAGGAGGGCCTCTAGGGTCCTCTTAGGAACACCGCTCTCCCGGTGGGAGGTAGATGCAAACATTTTGTTTCCTCCAAAGGGAGGGAGACTCTGACAGCAATCACTTGAGAGATCAGAAAAGATATTAATATTTGTGTCGATATATATTCTTCGTGCGAATATAGCCACACCTCCGCTAGCCCGATCAAAAGAAAGGACTTGTCGGTACGATAACATCGTAACCCACGAAGCAGTCGGGGTTGTCATTTGGCGGAGGTGGGTCTCTGAAACACAGATGGAATGGAGCAGGGAGTTATTATTATTATTTATTGTTCTTGAGGCCCGTCGACACAGTAAGGTCATTTTAGGGCCTTTATAAAATAAATTTAAAACACAGTAGAATCCCCAATGGGAAGAGACATCGACACTAGTCCATGTTAGAATAAACAGCGTGGAGAGCAGAGATAAAATATAAAAACAATATACAATAATAAAAATTTTTAAATTAATTTAAAAACAGTTATTCTCAATATGAGAAATATGCCCATTTGAAGACACTCCATAGGAGCGCTCAAATGGGCTTTTATGAATAAAAGAAGTGATACACCTGCATAAATAAACCACAGGTGTATACACTCGTTTAAACATACAAACTAACATTATTAAAAATTTAACACATTAAAATATAAAAAGTGGTTTAAAATAATACGTTTTAAAAAGACAACAGAACAAACATATTTAAATTATATCAAAAATGTTAAAAAAAAACTCAATATGAGAAAGTCCAGATGAGTCACATTTATTAAAGTGAATTCAAATAGCATTAAATGATCCGACTGCGTAATAATAACGATGTAAACAATATAACTCCATCCGCAGCTATCGCGTAGTACAAAACCGAAAAGGTCTACCATTTAAAATTAAGTGCAGGCGGAAAGGGGCTTACTTGCGACACTCCACCATAATTGGGGCTGGTACACACTTAGGGAGCATCGGCATAAACTCACACAATGGAGGTGGGTCCCCATCACAACTAAAAATCCATGGGTCAACGCTTGATAACGTGTGTCCGACGCGGAGCCTGTCCACGATGACCTCCTCTCTTCTGACTTTCGTTATAGATAGAGGGCCACCGCGACCCACACTGACCCTGATGGACCGTGAAGCTTGTTCTGGCAGGGGTCGAAACCCATGCTCGAGCCAGGGTGCCGTAAGACCCCCACGCGACATAACACCCTTTAGTCTTGAGAAGCATCACACCCCCATACTCGCCTCCGGAGGCATGCGTGCCGCCTCCTTGGCGCCTGGTCTGCCAGTTCATTTCCTGAGAGTCCTCGGCGTCCCCGTGGACAGGAATCCAGAAAAGGCGAGCTGGGTGCTTAATGAATCAATTTTTAAAATTTGGCTCATGTATCATCTCTGCACAGGGGGATTTCAATGAGTAAGAGGGTGGACAATGCCAACAGAGCACTCAATGGAATCCGTGCAGACTGAGAACAGAACGGTGACACTTACGATTCACAAAACACAGTTGAGTATTTAAAATATGGCCGTATAATTCAGCCATAAAAACACTGGATTCACCAAGGTAAACCGAATTCTAAATATTGTTTCCATCCACAATCAAATGCGCATCCCACGAGGAAGCCCCACACTTGGAGCCATCCATATAGATGCGTCTCAAAGCCCGAAAGCGAGTGGGTGAGGAGCTCCATTAAATGTACCTCATGTATTTAATCGGCGGTGGTGGGGGTTTCTCTTTAGGGAACTTGGCAAAGTTCATAATGGGCATTGAGGTAGGCCGATTCTTCCAGGGAGAAATACTCGGATCCTGGGTTGTGGGTGTTGCCTTTGGCAGGACTATCCCACCACCCACGTGTCGAATACCGATAAGAATCGCTGATCCAACCGGCCTTGTACTACGCCATTTGGTTGCTCATACAAGAAACGGTTAGGGGGATGAATACTACAGGTTCCGGTAGTGCATACATGCTCCGGCTTGAGTGATGTTTTGAAACAGTAAGATGCCCAGGAAAGATGACCGCCGTAAGAGAGAGGGGGCCTCATCCGGCGTCGCACAGATGCTGACGAAGGACATGGCTAACGATAATGCACACAGTAGACAGTCGTGATGCCCAGCTTGAGTGGTCACTAAGCCAGCATCTTCAACGCCCGAGGTCTCGCTGATGCATCAACTAAATCTGCCGTAATCTAGTTAGATCTTTCCAAGGCCTATACAGAGCGCATCAAGGTTTCCCTATCAGCCCCCACCAGGACCGACCGCTAACTACTTTAGCAGTTGAGTGCTTTTAATGCACCTCGCTTTCAAGGTCTTTGATGATGGGGATGCACAGGTTATTTAAACTCAAATAAAAGTGCCCAGAAACTTTACGGTCTTCGAGAACAGTGTAAAACAAGTGAATCTTTAAAATACATGGGTGGCTTGTGGTATTACATCGTAATTTTGGAAAGTTGGACGACAGTCGTCTTGGCTGAGAGAAGCTCGAAAAGCCATTACGCGATGCCACGACCATAGATTTTTGACGAGAGTTGTATCTGCCGTTCAGCCCTGTGGAGACTCGATGCAACACTAACAATAAATTGCGTAGTCATCCACATATAGAGGCCCATCGAACGGAAAGGAAGGTGTACAGTTGTCACAATGCCATTTGTTCGCAATGGCGACATCGACATCAGCTTTAAAATACGGCCCTGGGGCTCCACATGTTCTTGAATAAATATCGTAAGGTGTTGTTTAACCTTACGGAAGTTTTTTCTACTCCCTCTGATCAAGTGTCTATCTGAACATTAAATTAGCTATAATACAAGGGAGGTTCCCACGGAACCCCAGTTAAAAAGGGTTTTTAAAATTGCACGTACCCGCCATTTGGTATCGTACGCTTTATCCAAGTCAAGAAGGAAAACTCTGCTAAACGATGCTGTTTATGAGAATTGAATGCGTCACGATCGCAGCCGCTCGAGACGGATGAGATGATCCACCGTAGATCGGTTGCGGCGAAACACATTGAATATTTGATAGTAGATTGCGGGATTTCTAATATACAATATTAATCGTTTTATTTATATTTTTTTCTCAATATTTTGACTTTACACTCAACTAGTTTCAGCTATCGGTCTATAATCGTTGGTTTTATTTTTCCTTAGCCACTTTTATATAAAAGGGAAGAGATAATTATTGCTTGCCTCACACAGTGTTGGGAAACTGGACGTGATTCCAAACAACTAGTGTAGAGGTCCAACAGACATGCTCGCCAGCAGTGGGGTAACTGGCCGCAACATTTCATAATTAATGTCGTTACGGGCAGGAGCTGTGCTACCCGCCTAGGGACTTGGCATAGCGTTCAGATTCATCTTAAAGTAAAGGGGGGGAGTTGTGAATCCTCCCCTATGACTCCGACCCATGTTCTAATACGACTGGCGCTCTATGTCCGCTTATGCGCTTGCAAATCTCATTTGAGTAGCTGCTTTGCTAGATTTGCGGTGAAACATAGAGCCTCCAATACATTGGCAGACCATCCACAGGGGGAGGAGACAAGCGTACCATTGACATGAGTGCAGGTATGTTATTGATGGTATTTTTGCTACTACGTAGTTAACGGAATATTGTCACCAAACTCTTAGTTGTGGGAGTTGGAAATTGTAAGGGTAGATATTAACTGTTCCAAGGATCTCTTCTGCTTTCACGAATGATACGGCGAGGCTCGAGCACGCCATAATCCGGGTATGATTCTATGATTATCCAATGGTAGGACGCAGATGTGGAAGAGACGTAATGCTCTTCGCCGGTCAGGAAATAGCAATCTACACTCCTCGTTCACCAGGGAAAAGGATGGTGGCGCGGGTTTTTGGCGAGGGATTTAGGATAGTTTCCCTCGCCGCCATGATGACCGTTCTCTAGTAAAATGGGCCATTATTAACCATCGACGTCGGTGAAAGGGGTTGTACAAATCCAGGTCGGAGCTCGACGAAATTTATTCACAGTCAGCACGTTTAAGCAACCATTGTGGTGCACGTGTACTACGGGAGGTGTCTCCATATTAGCGCGAAAGCTGAAGGGGAATCGTGATCGCTGCCCACATGATCCTGATTCGTGGGAACCTCCCAATGGAACGTGGGAAGCAGATACACGGGCTTACATAGAGTTAGGTCGATGGCAGTAGGATACTCATTTAATAGGTTGGGATATAGTGTGTTCTGGGTACCGGTGTTCATTCAACACCAGGTTTTCCCGAGACACAGAATATCCTCTACCATCTCCCGCGGGTCTGTTATAATTAGACCCCTTCTACCAAGGCTTGTGTGCGTTGAAAGTCCCCCAAGATATTTAGGGGCGGGTACGTTGTTTAAAGGGGCCTCTAGGCTTCTTTAAAAACAAGTGTCACCTGGCTGGGAGGTAGATGCTCAGAATTCAGTTATTCTATAGGAAGGGAGACCTCTCACAGCAAGCACTTGGAGAATCAGAACAATATTTCTATAGACTTCTTATATATATTGCTACCGTGCAAGTATAGCAGTAAATCCTCGTAGACCGCGATCGTAGAATGCTTGTCGCGGTACGATTACATCGTACCCACGAAGCTCGGCTGTCAGTTGGGCGGAAGTGGGTTCTCCTGCAAACCACGCATATGGAAGGATGAGGGAAAGAAAAGTATTTAGTTTATTTCACTCTCTCTACACGACGCATAAAAACCCCCTAACAATTCATTGCTAGTTAGCGACATTAGTTCAATTATAAATTTATTTAATCCACGAAATCCATAGTCACTATCTCGTAAGTAGAATAAAATTAGGTTAAGGACCTTTTTAGGTACTCTGGCCTTGCCAAGTCTACCTGCCCTTCGTTTCAAGTGAGCTTTTGTTTTCCGGAAGTGACCTGGGTCGTTTATTGTTTCTCTTATGTATGTTTTTTTGTTTTCTTTATGTGCTTTCTTTTATTGATTTTTTGCTTGTCTTATTCTTTTTTATTTTTTTTGATCTTGTTCGTTGTTCTTTTGTTTGTTTCTTATGCGGGCTCGCGAAGGCTTTGTTACAAAATTTGGCTCTTTTTTCTTACTATTTGTGGTCGGCGACACCTCTCTGCGAACCATTTCTCCAGGCTCCAGCAGGAGTAACGCCTTTGACGGCCTCAACCGTTCCCGACCTAAATAAACCCACTCCAACTCAGAGGTGACCAGAGACCCAGAGCGGATCGAACCAACAACGGCCCGCAAGTCTTTTGTTTCCACCCCGGCTCGGTCGGGGTGGGTCTCCCGAGGTAGGTTCGGCAGGAAGGTCACCGAGGTGGGCTCGGGGGAGGTCCCCGAGGTGGGCCCCGGGGGGACCCCGAGTAGGGCTCGTGGGAGGTCCGAGGTGTCAGTCGGCTTCTTTGTGTCCCCGATGGCAGGGGCTCTCGGCGGTACGGCGTGGGGGGGACGACCTATGTTGAGGTTTCACTCTTCTCGCAAATTTAGGGCGCCAACCTTAGTTGGTCGCTGTTATTATTGAGATTGTACTCGAGTAGAGACTAATGGCACAGGTTGTTGTCGATGCTTTGCCGAGATGAACTGTGCAATGACAGTTGGGGACAGTTGATATTATGAATGACCATTTTCGGGCTGTAGGAGGTTTGAACTAACGGAAGAGCCTGACTTGATGTGTATTCCTTTCGTGTCCTGGGCATATGAGAACTTCTTTTGGATTTGTCTATCCAGACTTTTTTCTCTACCTGTCCATTTGGACAGCGCCCTCGAGGACCAGGCAGAATGCGGACCCTTGCACAGTTGATCGCACTCTATGTGCGTAGGGAGACTCACATGGTGTTTAGTGAGCTACCTGTCCGGCAATCCGCACAGGTGGCTTGCCACGCTCGCAGCTTCGTATGCCAAATTCGGACACTGAAAGCAGCGCCGGGGGTTAGGGACATTTCGGACGGACGGCTGGAGCACGTGGCGGTAAACCTGCTCGGACCTCCTTTGGAAGGGTAGGTGTGCATAAGTAAGGATATACGTGTCGGTTTTTTTCTCTTGTCACGTTTCTTCTTGGTTTACACAAATGCGGTATACTTCGGTGACGTGCTGGGGGGAAAGTTCTCAAAGGATATCCTCAATGCTCACAGCTCAGTCGAGGTCATAGCAAGTGACCACTCCCTTGCAAACATTGAGGAACCGTGAAGGCTCACCTTCTCACGGTATATGAGACGTATTGTCAACGGTATTTTAGGAGAATTGCTATTACTTTGAGGACTGACATATCTGTTTATTGTTTGTATCAATTTAATAGTGCCATCACGCAGTTTTCTTATTGATAAGTCAGACTGCTGCTGACTCCATTTATCATCTTTCCGAGGATTAAATGGGCTTACTCGCTTCAGACTTTCGTTTGTACCTCTACCTCGAGGACATTACCAGGAGCGGGGCTGTAGGGCCTAACAAGCTTCATGACTTTTTCTGTTAGGAGGGACTGGCGGCCTTACCCGCTTTCCGGCTCTTATCCTTAATACGGCTCCTGTGAGGGGCCCGTGGGCAGTGAGTTGCCAGCGGGGTGTGCAGGACGTTGCTAGCGGACAGTGAGGTCGTCAGCTGGTGACATGGAGGTGGCCATGCCTTTTTGGGACAACCTGCACAATATAGATCGTCAGACCCAGGGTTATCCAAGTTGTTTCTACCACATTGTGGCCCTGTTAACCCTCCTGGCGGGAAACCACAAGAAGCTACGACATTGTGCAACCTTTCCGTCGGGGCTGCGCCAGGTGAGGGAGGTCTATGCAGCCAAGTGGGTGCCAGGAAGATGACAAATTTTCCGTCACGGGCCGTCGTGAACGGCACCCGGTCTTTTCTACAAAGGTTGGGGTACCGGTTATTGTCATCCTAAGGCCCTATTCTGAGCCAATGAGATTACAACCCGGCGCATTATCACTCAGGGGAAGCTCTAAGCAGTGGTATCCGAATAGTCATCAAAGGAAAGCCGTGGTAGATGCCAAAGGGAATCATACGGTGGAGCCAAAAGTCTCTGTGCAGGAACTGGGACGCAGGGGAAGGAAGAAAGATGTAAGGAGAGAGGGAGCGAAGATGAAAAAAAAAAAAAAAAAAGGAGTAAAAAGGGGAAAAAAAAGAAAAAAGGGGGAAAAAGGGAAAAAATTAAAGGGGGGTTTTTTCCCGCAGAAAGGAAAATCCTGCCAGAAGCCTCCCTTTTATCGCCTCTTACACAAGCGGGGGATACGCGGGCCCATTCAAAAACCCCGCCCGAGGGGGGGGGTCAGGGAAGAAATTTTTTTAATTTATTAAAAGAATTTAAAAAACCCCCAAAAATTCCCCTTTTTTTATAGCGAAAATTTTTTTAAATTAATTTTTTTTATCCCGAAAACAATGCCCTACCCCTTTTAAAAATAAAAAAGGTTGGGGGCCCCCTTTTTTTGGTCCTCTGCCTTTTTCCGCCCTCTTGGCCTCCCGCTTCGGGGGGGGTTTTTGCCCTTTTTTTTGGGGAGAACTGGGTAGGGATCCTTGCGCAAAAGGGTTTTTTTAAAAAACCCCCTTTACGCTTTCCCTTAAAAATTATTTTTTTTCCGGCGGTCACCGTTTTGGGCCTTCTTCAAAAGGGACCAGTGGGACTGCCTTTTTGGCCCAAACCTTTTTTTGACATAAAAACCGGGTCGGGGGGCCAGAGGCAAAATGAGCGCCCCCCATGGCCGACCCCTAATTTTTTTCCCCCCCGGAGGGCGGGGGGTTCCCCCCGGGGGGGGTTCGGGGGGGCCCCCCAGGGGGCTCGGGGGTTTTCCCCCGGGGGGAGGATCGGGGGGGTTTTCCCCCGGGGGCCCTCCGGGGTGGTACAGGTGGGGGAGACGATTGGGGGGTTTTTTGCCCCTATCGACCAAAATTTCGGCGGGCACCTTGGTTGGCGCGTTTTCATTTAAAGGGTTCTCGAGCGAGACCAAAGGGGCGGTCGCGATGACTTTTTTGCGAGATTAAACGCAAGGGGGGGTTTTGGGGGGGTTATTTTTTTTGGGTGACTATCGGGGTTTTGTTTTTTAATACCGGAGCCTGACTAGATCTATTCCTTTTCGTGCCTGGGGGGGAGATCTTTTTTTTTTTATTAATCTCCAAAGGGCTTTTTTTTTTACCTTTTCCCCCTTTGGGCAGGGTCCGGGAACCAGGGGGGGGGGGGGACCGTTTCAGTTTTGCAGCCCCCGGAGATCACTTTGGGGTTTTTTGACCCTTGTCCACAGTCCGCACAGGGGCGGCTTCCACGGAAATCGAGCTTTTTTTTTGCCCCCAAAAATTTCCCCCCACTGAAAAAAACGCCTAGGTTAGGGAAAAATACGCCGGGGCCCTGGCAAATGGAAGCCTGCTCCAACCTCCTTTGGAAAAGGGAGGTGTCCAAAAGTTAGGATAACTGTCGTTTTTTTTCTTTTCCCCCCTTTTTGGGCCAATTTCGGGACACTTCGGTGACTGTTGAGGGGGGGAAAAAAAACCCCACAGATTCCCCAATCTCACGCGTCGAGGTCTTTGCAAGTGACCCCCCTTGGGAACAAAGAGGACCTTAGGGGTTCCCCCTTCACCGTTAAAATGAAGTTTTTGCTCAACCCGGATTTCCGAGATTTTCCATTACTTTTGTGGACTGGATGTCAGTTTTTGTCTGGGACATTTCGGCCCCCCCCGCATTTTTTATTATCGTCTGACTGTGCTACACCATTTATCACTCATTCG